>CM072511.1:139808080-140008080 GCA_036898135.1 Oncomelania hupensis | reverse complement strand
AAACAAAATGATTAAACAAAGACCGTAACGGTCAATGAAGCATACACAAGTCAATATTTTATACGTTCATTCATGCTTTGAATGTTACGCAGATAAAACAAAAATGCTTTTGCATTTTCAAATGAGATTCTTCACATGAAAAAACAAACACTTTTGTCAAAAGCATCACAAATGGGCAAATTATTGAAAAAAGGTCAATTTTGTATATGTTCATTCATTCAGGCTGGGAATGTAATGCTAATGTTTGTTTTTTTAAAAGATCACAACAACAACAACAACAACACAGCAACAACCACCACTTTTGCACGATTAAATCAGGTTCTTTGTACCAGATATAAAACTTCTGTACATTCCTTGTTTGTTGGAATATTTCGCTCCAACTTACATCAATGCCTTAGGAATTACACAAGGAAAACACCGATGCATTTTAAATAAACAAAATGTATTTTAAGTTAAAAAAATCTATTAAAGTGTAGATTTCGGTACCCTTATTCACACGTCGTGGGCAGGAAACACCCATATCACGCAAAGAAGAGAATATTCCCGCTAGTATGTTGTGGGTAGAAGACTTCACATTATAATGCTATTCATTTTGCGGCACAGACTCTCGTAATTCATAATTATGACCAAGACGGAAGACATCAAGACAGCGTTTCGCAAGGGAGGCTAAGCGTTTGGGTGTGTGTGTGGGGAGGAGGGAGGGGGGTGTGTAAGAGGAGAAGGGGGACGGGAGTATGGTGTGTGTGTGTGTGTGTGTGTGTGTGTGTTTGCCTATCTGTCCGTCCGTCTGTGCGTCCGTCTCTGTGTTAATGAACATGTCCCTTGTCAAAGAGGTTCTAGTGACATACTATTTTTTGTTTGTTTTATATCTTGTCACAAGTGCGTAAACAATAGGTGAAAGAAATCTACGAGAAACATCTGTTTACATGTGTGCACACTTCGAACAAAAAGTTTAGATCCGATTGTTGTGCTAATATGCAGGTAACTGAGGCAGCTTCCACACATTTATTTAATCGTTCTTATATAGCGCTTTTCCAGCTCAAGAGCTGCTCAAGGCGCCGGCCTAAATTAGGATCTAACTCGACCCGCCCGATGCGCACACTTGCAAGCTTTTGGGCGCGCAGCCTGACGCCCAGACGACTGAGCACAATCCTGGGCGACCGGGGATAGGGGGGAAAAAGGACCTAGTGCGTGCTGGGTGTATTTGTGTAGCCGGCACTCACCCATCTAGGACATGAGCATCAGGATCTTCAAAGTCCATGCAATGGAATGCATGCGTGCACAGAGTAGATCTAGATTTATACTCTCGTCGAAAGGAGTAGGGGCACAGCGTCTCAGGGTATATTTTTATTTTTTTACTCCAGGCCGGGCCAACGGGCTTTGAACCACTACCTGTACAGCCTGCAATGTTACCGCTTGACATTAGAGTACACTGCCTACACCAACGAGCCAACTACGCTGTTTACACATATTCACTACACTTGTGTATCGAGTGACTGTGTTAGAGGAGATGTTGATGAGAATGTTGATTTAGTATCGAGATCCTTTAAAAAAAAAAAAAACAAGGTAAAAAAGATGAAATTTCTGTGTTCACGAAAAACGTGCCACGGGGTTTGGAAGCTGTTGTGCAGGGCGTTGTGGTGTAGTTTGATTGTGAGTAAAGGTTCTCAGTTTTTTTTCTCTCTCCAAGCTTTAAAAGTCTAAACAAAGCTTCATGAAGAGATGTACAGGTACAGTACATCTATTCTGCTAGGGGTGAGTGGGTATGTGCGTCTGCCTGAAAGTGCGTGTACGTGCCTGCCGATTGTTTATGTTTGAATATCATGTTGATGCGAGAAGGCAGATCTACAGTGCACACTCTGCAGTTGTCATAATATGAAGTCAACGTTTCGCTTGGTAGTGGTTCATCGAGAAAGCTGGAACCCTTACAGATCCTGGTCTTTCCCCATTTTCCTCGGCAAAGCTGTCCAGGAGAACCACCTTGGCGATGATGCGGGGTACGACACTTAATTGGAGGGACGGGCTTAGGCATGTTAATTTTATGCCAATTATTTAGTTGTACTGCACATGCATGTTTCTAATAAATATCCAATCAAGATGTAGTAAACATCTAGAAGCTGGAGCCGATATTGCATCGTTTATTCATTTTTGTAGGCTAGGTGGATGCTTTGTCCTGACTGAAAAATTCAATCGACCGTTTGATGCTATCGGGCTGCGTTGGAATGCTACTAGCGTAATTATAGAGGCAATCAGCACACTGGCCCGAAGACGATTCGGACATTAATCCGAGTGGCAGAGACTGTTGAGGCATACGCCTCCAGGCAGACCAGCTATGTTTTATCTGACAGCGTCACGGTCGCCTGTAAATATGAAACTCATATTGCCCAACACTACTGTCTGTGCTTACATCCTATATGCAAGTAGTCTACCATGTAACATCTCTCTTTCTCTCTCTCTCTCTCACACACAAATACACACACACCCACACACAAACACACACACACACATACTGAAAAATGACAGAGATACAGCTGCAGTTGTTTTTTTTTTTACTATGGGCAGTTTTCTTCACACGACATAAAAATAGGAATATTCTCTTCTTTGTGTGAAATGGGTAGTTTTCTTCAAACGACCTATTAATGGGAATATTCTGTTCTTTATGTGATATGGGCAGTTTTCTTCACACGACATAATAATAGGAATATTCTCTTCTTTGTGTGATATGGGTAGTGTTCTTCAAACGACCTATTAATGGGAATATTCTGTTCTTTATGTGATATGGGCAGTTTTCTTCACACGACGGGTAAATAAGGTGCAAAATAGCGACGTGTAAATTAAGATCAATATTTTATCCGTTCACATACTTATGCTATGGATGCAATGCAGAGGATTTTTTTTAAAAGACTGATTTGAAGCTGGGAATGCAAGCGTTCCACGAACAAATAATATAATTTAAAGATTTCCCAAACTGCATATTTATTGAAACAAGCTAGAACTCCGCATTTCATGATTGTGATTGTGTTTATTTTTTGTATTTTTAAAAATGCTTCATTGTCCCTTTTTTTCGGGAAATTCTGGGCCGCCTTCCATGGGAAGGCGTAGTCGCAGTCTGTGGCGCGCCTAAACCCAACCTACCTAACATTAATTGTGTTTTTTGGCTAACCGGAGTACCCGGAGAAAACCCCCGAGACGTTGCCGGGTCGAAAGTAAATAATATTCGGAGAAACATAACGCCCCGATGCAGGATCGATCCCACACCTGTCAGGCGCCATTGGTTTCTGGCCTCTGGACAAGGCAAGTTAGTCCCGCCTTAGCCCACTTGGCCACAACGCTCGCTGAATGTGAATGTATGTATGCGTGTGTGTATGTGTGTGTGTGTTCGTGTGTGTGTGTGTTCGTGTGTAGGTGTGTGCATGCGTGTGTGTATGTGTTTATCACAGTACTGACTGAGATTATGGTTTGAATAATTAAATAAACACAGTACGTGCAATATCAAACAACAAACTCTATTTAAATCAATCACTTCCTCAGCAATTCAGCAATGTTCAATGTATGCATACACATCACACAATACCACCACATGACAGCATGCTCAGCGCGATCAGCTCCGCTTGAAATACGGAAAGAGACTGCAACGCGCACTATTTACAATAATATTCTATTAGACAATCACAGTTCACAGATATGTAATAATCGTTAAATTCACCACTGGTGTTTCTTCCAAAACATACTCACAGCTTACAGCAAAAATACTCTAAGAGGAAAAGATTGTGTTGTTGTTGCCTTGAGCAAAAATACAATGGACGTAGTGCTATGTATGTTAACAACATATTAATGATCAATAACATTAAACTGTGTGTAAATATGTGTGTGTAAGCCTCTGTCTGTCTCTCTCTCTCTCTCTCTCTCTCTCTCTCTCTTTCTCTCTCTCTCACTCTCTCTCCCTCCCTCTGGGCACGCGGGCGTGTGTGTACCCGTGTGTATGTTTTCGGTGTATCTTACGATCTCAGGTCGATAAAACTGTCTGTGGTCTTTTTGTGTTAATTTACAGCCGAGTTAAGTGCTCACACAAACTTACACAGCTGGACAAACAAGACTACTTTAAATTACACCTAGGCTCTCATTGGCACTCAATCAATATTATATCATTATTGCTGTTCGGTCCTGTTTCTTGTCTATAGATCACACATTTTAACTTAAGGAAGTCAACGTCAAATAACAATATCAAAATAATCGCCCGTTCCTCACACATTCAAACACACTTTCTTATTATTCCAATTTGTTTTTTAAAGTTTCCTCGAAAGTTATGATTTAGGCCTAATGGCAGCATCCAAGCCTCTGCACAGCGTCTTGTCCTTTTCGAGAAGTCACATAGTCACACACATATCTCTTTACGTTCATATTAATTTAAACAAAAATAAGGAAGCAATAAAGACCAGTAAAAAAGAAACATAAAAAAACCCACACAAACAAAAACACAAACACATTTTGTCGTGTCGACATTGTTATGGTTTGAGCAAAATCATCCGACAAATGTCTTTGTCGTCGTCGTGATCTATAGATGAACGTTTAAGCGGAGAAGGTCAAACAATATAGACAGACCTGGCCATGCCAAGCTTGCCTCCCGCATCTCAGCGTCATAGATGGAAATGCCGGTCCAAAGTATTATCAGCCACCCGAGAAAATGAAAAATGCTTTTTTTTATATAGCGCAATTCGCTAGTAAATCATCTCAATGCGCAAAAAAAACATGTCCTCACCATTGTTCTCACACAGAACGCTGCCCACTCCAATCGCTGGCTTTGAGATCTAGCATGCACAACAGTATGACGGACTACTAGTGTCAAAACCTGATAATTACAAATATCATGGGATAATTACAAGTATCCTATCCTAACCCGTAACTCGGAAGTCGTTGAGGCACTACAGATGACCGTTTAACCACCATACTCCATCTTTCGCTGTCTTCAGCAACCCTCATGGCTCCGCTCAGTGTCAAACCAGTTCATTCTCGAATGTTGTCCTTCCACCTCTTTTTTTTGTCTCCCTCTTCTTCTGCATTCTTACATAGTGCCTTGCATGATGGTCTTTGCAAGGTCAGATGCTCCGGTGACATGGCCATACCATCGGAGTTTCCGTTTCTTCACCACTGTGAGCATGTAGTCGTGTTGTCCAATGGCCTGTGATGGTCTGTCGGACTTTGTCGTTGGTGATTTGCTGGGTATATGAAATACCCAGAAGTCTTCTGAAGCACCTCATCTATGTATCATGGAATAATTATAAGTATCAAGGTATAATTACAATTATCATTGAAAAATTACAAAAATCTTCGCGGAATCCTGTTTAGTTTCCAGTTTTGGCTCTAGCAATCTGTCTACCAAAACGTGTAATTATTACATAATAATTACAATTTTCACATGATAATTACGATTTTTACGTGTCATGTTTAATTCTGGCTAAGGCAACTTGCTGCACCCAAACCTGCAGTTACAGGTATCAGTGATAAAGATTTAAAAAAAATCAAGACCACAACTTCGCTGACAGAGTACTTACCCCTGATCCGCGTAAAAGATCTGTCGAAACAACCCTAGTGGTAACACTGAAGGCACTCCATTAGCCGGTCACTTTACAATAAAGACATCCCACGCAGGGGACGCTGAGGCTATACCCTAATTTATCGAACCCCCGTTTACAAAAACACAATAGAATACACGCATCATTATAAAATATCAACAAAATACATACATACAAAATGCCTACATTGCCAAATAATAACATCATAGGAAGCCCCAGTGACCATTTGGCAGAAAGCGTCCAGTATTCCCAAGCTGGTCCAACAGACCTCAAACACAAATGAGGAGTTTTGTCCCGGAAGAGTTTTCAAGAACAAAGGTAGTTGACTGGTCTAGCGAAGAAGAAGATAGTATAGTAGATTGATAGAACAGAGTAGGAATGAGAAAGAACAAAGGAGAAAGACAGCGACAGTGGGAATCTAAAGCACTAAATTTTCAGAAAGTGGGGATACTACTTATACTGAAACTTCCGGCAGCCCCATGGGGGGTACATCTGGAAAACCCGAAGCAATTTCTGATTTTACTGTTGAAAAAGAACTGGACATGGTGTTTTTGACAGAAACTTGGCTGAAAGATGTTGGCCATGAGGCCAAATGTAGATTGATGACCCCACCTGGATACCGCATAAAGTCATGGCCGCGATCATGTAGAGATGGTGACATTGCCGTAATATTCAAAAAAGTGTCTAGAACAATATTTTATTTTCACAAACAACTCCGCCTATATACATACACCTTTGAAGTTAGTAAAATAGTTAATAATATTTCGGGTACCAATGTACGTATGATATGCATTTACCTCCGTCACCTAGCCCAAAAAACACATTAACAAATTTCCTCAAGGAAACTGAGGAGACGTTTGATCATCGTTGGCGACTTTCACATTCATTTTTACAAACCTCAGAATAGTGACACAAAACAACTGGTCAATACCTCAGCTAGAGAAATTCATATCACTGATTGGATAGTGACTCGGGAGAACTCTGGCCTGGTGTATGATGTAGTCTGAACGACTATCTCAGGTCAGACCACTCCGTCATCTTGTGCTCATTCAGACTGGTCCACTCCCTGGCTGACAAATGAAATCCGCCTAGCAATGAAAAAACGCAGACAAACAGAAAGTACTAAGGTGAACAAAAGCATTTCTTCTATCTGCCATACCTGCTACCTCCAACTCTGTCGTATCCCCTCTATTAGAAACTACATTACAGCAGATGCAACCGCCAAATTAGTCACCTCAATTGTACTCTCTGGCATTGACTGATACAACTCACTCCTTGCTGGCCTTCCGTCCACATCCTCCAATGCATTCAGAACAGTTCAGCCCGCCTTGTCCTTCGAAAGAAAAGACGAGACCACGTCAATCCACTCTTAAAACAACTACACTGGCTTCCTGCTACAGACCCCATTAAGTACAAGATCACCCTCCTTACATACAAATGCATTCACGGATTTGCTCCTGTTTAGCTCTCTGACCTAATCACTCTGTATAGCCCGTCAAGAAATCTCCGCTCTGCCGGCGACCGCCTCAGACTCAAACTAGTGCCTTGAACCAGGCTTGTGACAGCCGGTCAGCGCTCTTTCTTATATCAAGCTCCCGTCAACTGGAATTAATTACCTCTTTCACTCCCTCAGAAACAATACGTGTCATCTTCCAAAACTGCCCTCAAAACACATTTGTTTCCCCAGTAGTGGCTATCTAGATCTCACTTGCGCTGACCGGCTTGCACAGCGTCTACAGACCTAACGCAGTGTGTTGCATGTGTGTGTGTCTGTGTGGTGTATTTCTTCCTCCACCATATTTATGCATATATTCATGATAGCTTTTTATGTTTCCCCCTCATATGATTGGACATACATTGTTTCATAATTTTTCTATGTACCATTTTCTATTGTATGTGTGAATGCGTGAGAATGCACCTTGAATCACTTTTTTGTGTGAGATAGGCGCGCTATATAAATCACAGGCGGCGGAAGCAGGGGGGGCAGGGGGGCCATGCCCCCCCCTAGAAAAATGTTGGAGGGGGCAGCCTTATATATTGCCCCCTCCAATAATAAGTAGTGTCTCTTTTTTTTTTTTTTTTTTTTTTTTTGGGCCAGGGCATTAAAGGGTTTCTTTTTTCAAATGGAATCAAGCAATACAAGTGTTTATCATCATAATCATCATCATCATCATCCTCTGATCAGTAAGAGAAGTTCGTCCCTTCGTCATCATTTCCTGTCGACGCGTCATAATCGTTAGCCTTAGTGTAGATCAACGTGACCGACAGTTTTCGACATCGTGCACGTCACAGTCGCGTTTTGAAAACTTTCATTTGCTGTCAGTTTTTACAGTCTACCGTTTTCAATATCAGCAATTTTCTCGACTACAAGTGAAGAAGTCAGCAAAATGGCAAATGCTTTGACAACTGGTGTTATTGTTCCTCGTCAAGCATCCCGACAGACTCTCCGTGACAACCAACCTGCGGCCACTCCAGAAGAATATTTCAAGATTAGCATTGCCATTCCTTTCTTGGAACACCTGTCAACCGAACTGGACTCGAGGTTCAAAAATGCTGGTCTAGCAGTTGATGGTCTATGTCTGGTGCCAAGCACTTTAATAGACAACCAGGATGGTTTCATGCAGGTTCCAGAAGGGGTGATGCTGGCAATGTTGTGGGAGTCTGACCTACCAGACAACGCTACCCTTGATGCAGAATACCAGCGGTGGGTTTGCAAATGGCGAAGTGCTGCTGAGAATGCGACAGCTATCATCCCATCCACGGCATCAGAAGCACTGAAACATTGTGACAGGGATTTTTTTTATCCCAACCTGTTCATCATGCTTTAGAACCTTTGCACCCTACCTGTCACTACTGCCGAGTGTGAGCGTTCAAACAGTCAGTTCCGCAACCTGAAAAACTACATGCGCTCTACAATGGGGCAACAGAGACTAAATGGACTTGCTTTACTGAAAGTGCACAGGGATGTTGATATTGACTTCAGAATCAGAATCAGAATCAGAATCAGAATCTTTATTCTATATTTATTCAAAGAGGCAGTGAACTGTTTTGCCAGAAGATACAATTCACAAATGGTACTAATGCCGAGGAACCTAGTGCAGCAAGACTGAATTAAGTAAAAGCAGGGCGGTGATGTTCATAAACTACAAGATAAAGCTTTATACCGTTAACGATCAACAAAAAATAGTGAATAATAATAGTATACAAAACATCTCTGCTGATAAATAAATGTGTGTGTGTGCGGTTTTTTTTAGGGAGGGGCAGAGGATAATTTTTGTACCCCAGAGTTTGTCAGTTTAATTGTTCAAAAAGCTCAAAGTCCCAGACCATCACAGATGGCTTTTTCAAGGTTCAGATTGCACCATTTTGCATCCTTGAAAAAAAAAAAATTCCGGGGGAGCATGCCCCCGGACCCCCCTAGAAGGCTCGGCGCTTCGCGCCTTCGCTGAATCTATACCCCCACCCCCACCCTCGACTTTTCCCAGGTCTGGCCCTGATGTCACTGAATAGTGTGTGGCCCCTTCAATCCTGAGCATCTTCCGCCGCCTGTGTAAATCTATGTATTATTATTATTATTATTATTATTATTATTATTATGTTTATTATTATTATGTTTATTATGTTTATTATTATGTTTATTATTATTATTACTATTATTATATCGAAAAAGACGTGCCTAGGATTGCACAATGGCTGTCGGCTATCGAGATCCTTTATGCTTGTGTCCATGTATGCACAAAACAGTTTGCTGTAACCAGGATCGAACAAACGACACAGCCAGGACGTACATTTATGAGAATTGTAGACCACTAGTCCACCTTTGCTTGCCGCAGGCCCGTTGTGGTGAAGATCAATACTACTTGTTTCACTCATCTTGCATATATATATCTTCCCATTCAGGTAAAAAAAAGGAGTATCCTTGTATCTTGAGCCTTTCTATTCTAATTCTTTTTAAATGCGAGGACTTTGAGTATCATTATTTTGTTTTATAAGAAAATCTTCATTGAGTACACTGAGTTAAGAGTTCATCTGCGGTATATTATTCTTGTGAGTCTGCCCTCTCGTGTGTCTCCTGTTCCAGCCCTTTCTTTTCAGCTTATGGAAGTCACCGTCATGTTTTGATCATTCGTCCGTCCACCATCACCACCTCCGGGCTGCTGCTTCAGACACTTGCAGAAGATGGCGCGGTATCTTTTTCTGATCGCTGGAATCTTTATAGCGTAGAGCAAAGGATTCACCAGGCTGTTCAAATACACGACGGTGCTTGTATACAACATGTAGTCTCCTTTTCGGGCAGTTGGTAAGTAATCGAAGGAGCCTGTCACTGAGCAGGCTACCACGATACCTGCGAGACAAAGGAACACGCATTACAAATACGTAACACATGAGATGGGAAAACAAGAGGCAAGAATCCATAGGCTAAACTATAATTGGTTGTTGCTGCAGTTTATTATCCCTTTTTATCTGGAAACTCTGGGCCGCCTCCCCCGGGGAAGGCGTAGTCGCAGCCAGTGGCGCGCCCAAACCCTACCTACCTAACATTATTTGTGAATTTTTGAATTTTTTGAGACTGAGACTCTTTATTAGACTATGAAACAGTAATAGATTAATAGCTTATGGACATTTTCAATTTGGCTGCACAAAAACATAATTATGATAACTGTAAAATATGTTTAAAAGAATGTGCCTATGCATTTGAGATTAGATTCTATGCCTGTGCCTAAAGATATTAATGATGTTTATGCAACAGGAGCAATGATCAAAATCAACCATAATTTTACAGTGATGTCCCGAGGCCTCGGACATCGGTCATGGTCCGATTCGTTTGGAAAATGACCGAATGCAAACACCTGTGTCCCGTCAAATGTCCGATTCTATTGCGAAATTAGCGGTCATTGTCCGATAGTATTATGACTAGGGCGGTCACTGCAAGAAACATCTGTACAAACTGGAGTGTCAAAGCCGTTAAAACGAGTTTGAATAGTGGACAAATTGGAGTGTCAAAGCCGTTAAAACGAGTTTGAATAGTGGACAAAGCTAGACTGTTATCACTCTTTAGTACATTCCGTCGAACAACAAAAGGGCCGCAACTCTCGACACTTTTGAAAGGGAAATAACCGACACCATACTTCCTCTGCAACGATCTTACTACGCTCAAAATGCCGCCGAAGAAAAAGCTTTGTGTTGCTAAAGGGCAGTCTGTTTTGAGCTCGTTTTTAAACTATTTACACAACAGAGTTTTTGTTTTACTTTATTCATATTTATTTTCAGTCACTGTCTTCTAAAAAAGCACCATTAATCGGTTCGCTTCACAATCTGAATGTCCTATTGCTTTTATGTAGTCAGGACATGATGTCCGATTAGTTTTATGATTTAGGACATTTTGTCCTATTGCCCTCTAATCCTAGGAACACCACTGATTTTATATTAAATGTACTTTCGGTTTATTATTTTAACGGTCCAAAAGATAATAACTCAGATTGGATCAAACACCTTGATGTGTCTAGTAGTAACAAATGGTTGATTATGGGGGATTTTTATGTGCATGTTCTTTATTGGAAAAATAGATGTACAAATATAACTTGTAATCGATTTCGAGAAACCATTATTGATTCTAAATGATTTCTTTTAAATGATGGATCAATTGCCAGAAGTCCTGATGTTTCAACTCAAAAAGCTACTGCAATAGATTTAGCCTTAATTTCTCCTGATCTTGCAGTTCATTGTTTATGGTTTACAACAAATGATACATTGGGTAGCGATCATATTCATATCAATATAGTATCAAATGAGGATTTTTTCTGCTACTGCAATTATTTCATTATATTTTATTTGAGCAATTTTCATTTCTATTCAGACGTAATTTTTGTCCATTTTTTATAGGTAGTTGTTTTTCTTTAACAGCATTTTCACATTCATAATTCCACCATTACCTTTATGCTTGTTTTTTTAATAATTGGTATTGACTCTGTTGCTGCTGCCATTATGTGTTTTCTAAATTCACAATATAAGTTATTTATGTCATTGTCATGTATAAAACTATCATCGCAAGTTTCTAATAATAATTTATATCTACCCGAGTCAGCGCGATTATAAGAACATTTTGGAATAACATCTTCTTCACAATGTGGTACTTCTTTAAAATAAATAACAATAGGAAGACTATCACTTCCTAAAAGGTCACATTCTAAATACAAGATACAATCCTCTGCCTAATCTGGCAATACAAATGTTAAGTCAATGGCATAAGGTTGATAATTATGAGAGTCTGGTATTCTTGTAAGAGGACCATCAGCCAATAATTTCAAACCAGAGTTCACAATATTCTCCACAAAGTTTTGTTAGTAACATGATTACACTGTTTATCCCAGTGAACAATGACAGTTCAAGTCTTTAGATATGATCCACTTCTGGTTGCTATCAATGCTGTGTATCCAATCATTGTTCACATCAGATGGGCCTTTGAGATAATAAACAGATACAATGTTAATATGTAACTGATTGTTCATTTTTATTTTCACAGCAGCAGTGTTCGATGGAATTGGTGAAACATGAAACATTCTAAATTATTTCTCACATGAAGTGCAGCACCACCTTAATATTTCTTCCTGGATATTTTATAATAGGTGGATAATAATATCCTTCAAATTTAGGTAATTGTCTTATTTTTACATTAAGAGATTGTAAAGATATTACATGATGAATATTACAAGCAACGTACTGTTTCAAATAATGTATATTAAATGTTAATGAACTACAATTTCATTGCAGTATTCTTAAACCCTCTTTCATGTGTTATTATTATTATTATTATTATTATTATTATTATTATTATTATTATTATTATTATTATTATTATTATTATTATTATTATTATTATTATTATTATTTATAAAATGAATATCAATTTAAATCTATCTGAAGACAACAGCAAACAAAGAAACAAGAAGAAATAAACAAAATAATCGTAGCGTACAATGGCAGAAATAGGAGAAAAAGTATTTAACTCTACACAAAACGATTTAAGCAGTCAACAATATAGCTGAAGTCACACAGATTTCTACGGAAAGAACTTGTCTATTAGTCAAAGAGAACATTATAACGGTTGTTCCATCACGGATTAACAGAGGGTGCAATGAACAATTTACTGTCTAAAGGTCCTCTTAGGTCTGACCCAAAAGAGGTTTCTCAAATGTCGGCTAATGTTTCCTGCTAGAACACCGCTGCCTCTCATTGTGGGATGAATTCCATCTCTTTTCAAGTTTTTAGTGTACAAAGAATCGTGACTGATAAATGTTACATTTTCTAATTCAAAAAGCTCATTAGCAACCATGGCATTAAAATGATCTCTTTTTATTGATAGTTCTGAATGTTTCGTTGGTGCGATCTTGCTGACAATAATTTTTTTTACTTAGTTATGGACAAGAAGTGTATTTTTTAGCATCAAATTCTTTGCTGAATACGTTGCAAAGCGTTCATAGGATGATGATGATGATGTCCACTTGTATGGCGCACATATCCATGCTGGCAGCATGCTCAGGGCGCAGAAAGGAAAGAAGTGAAAATAAAATTAGGAGTTCCAGTACAATCAAGTACAATAAAATCATATAAAGAATCTTGCCTTTTATCTTTTCTTGAACAACAAGCATTATTGGTAGCAAAATATTTTGTCAGAAGTTTATCAGTTTCAAATTTTGTTTCAGGGGAAATATTTATTGATGCTAATGTAGATTTTCCAAAACGAGCTAGACATTTATCATATCTCCAACCAATACGAAATTATACATACGATATTTTAACAAATTGTAACATTAACATTTCTTCTATATCTCTATTACCAACTATACCTCAGATTCCGCAGTGGGAGCATATAAATGCGGCGTTCCATATTGATTACTGAAGTACAACGAAAAGTGAAAATGTACAGTTAATTGTTACTGAGGCTAGAGAGCTGATGGGGAAACAATATTCTAATCATTTAGAAATTTATTCTGACGGTTCAGTTCTAGAAACATCAGATGATGGCGCTGGAATTGCAATTCCTGACTTAAAAATTCAAAAGTCTAATATATTGGTAGGAACGTCTCAATATTTACAGCAGAAATTATGCTATCCTTATGGCTTTAAATATTATTTGGAATTCTTCACTGGCTTTATTTAATATTCTTATATGTATAGATTCAAAATTAGTCTTATATTCTTTGAAATTTTGGTCATGTAAAACGAGGTCATATATTTTATTTGAAATTAAGTTTTTATTACATTATGTTATATATAAATGTATCGGAGTCTCCTTTTGCTGGATTCGTTCGCATACCAGCATTTACTGGAAAAATATAGTTGGTAAATTTGCTAAACGAGGAGCAATTAAAATAGGCGATACTATTACATATAACGATATAAAGCCTTCAGCATTTGAATTAATATCTTTATTAGAAATGAATATATATTCTAATTTACCTAGCAATAGAAAGAATGAAAAATGTTCTTGTCCAATCACTTTTTGTAGAATAATTAATAAACTAAGAGTAGTTTTCAAAAGATTTAGTTTGTGCTTGTTTACAACCAATAGCTGTTAAACATATGTTATAAGAATGCCCTTTTTGGTTCTGTTATACACAGAAAATAATGTCGATGAAAGTAGTCAAGAATCAATTGACATTTTGCTGCATAGCCCAGCAATGACTGATATTGCCCGTATAATTTACATGTCTGCAGTTGGTAAACTTCTGTAGTACTGTTAGATATTTTGTATTATTATAGTTCAACTTTAAAATTGTTATATTGTATTATATGTTTGTGTCCATGCGTGATAATGACAGTATGGTCTAAAATCACATATGTGAAAAGACGTTAAAATAAATTATTGGACAGAAATTATTTAATCGACGTGTCTTTTTATTTGCGCTATGGCAAACCTTATGTCCATCGCTAAAAACAACAATGACATCATTTATTTACGCGTTGGATTTAATTCTAAACCATGCTTGACAGAATCTTTAGCTGCTCTGTCTGCAGTCAATTGCAGTAGAGCAAGAACACTTTTTTCTTCACAAACCCAAAACTTTAGTTGTCCTTTAAGCTTGACTTGAAGATGGTAGACCGCTGTAGATGAAATAAACAATCTTTTTTCCTCTACAGAGTAAACACAATACAATAATTCACTTACCCATTGGAGCCCACAGGGCGACGTTGACGCCGACAATCATGACTACAGTCTTTGTATACCTCCAGGCATGGTCGGACACTCTATGTCTGCCTCCAGTGCCGTTCTTCGCGGTGCCTTCCAGGGCGGCAATCGCGTTGGCATGCTTCCGTGACACCAGGAATAGTTTGATGTACAGCACGATCATCACTATCACCACTCCCATCACTAGCACCATGTACAGTCTGAAATAGAAGTAATGTATTTTTATTATTGTTTTTCTCTTCAGCATCAGCGTTGCTGATAATTTTATCGTCGTCGTAAAATCATCGTCGTCGTCGTCATCATTGTCATCATCATCATCATCATCATCATCATCATCGTCGTCGTCATCATCATCATCGTCGTCATCATCCTCGTCATCATCATCGTCGTTGCTGCTATCATCGCCATCATCATCAACACTTTGCAAATATCTCGATCTGCACCCTCATCAATATCATCATTTCGGCGCCATCATCATCATCATCATCATCATCATCATCATCATCATCATCATCATCATCATCATCATCATCATCATCATTACTATCAGTAGAATCAGCATGTCATTCGTGTTTGTCGCTTACTTACAAAACAAAAATCGTATTCTCTGTTGTATCATCATTGTTATTAAGATCAACATTATAATCTTTGTCGCCGTAGTCCTCGAGGTCGTCATCATCATCGTCATCGATCACTAATCATCAATCAACATCAAAGGTCGTAGCCGTCATCATCATCATCATCATCATCATCATCATCATCATCATCATCATCATCATCATCATCATCATCATCATCATCATTCTCCTCTTCCTTGTGAAATGTATTTTAGTGGAACACATAAATTATCTCGATGTTGTATTTACTTTAAATTGTCTCTCAAAACCTATGTGACACAAAAGACCACCTTTTTTATTTATTAAAAAAAATTTCTTAAGATATTTTACCTCAAGAAATCATTATGCATAATGGTGAAGTAACCGCACTGCGCCTCGTCAGGGTTACGGGGTGCGTCAGCATTGTTCCAGCCAAAGGTGGGAAGCGACCCTACCATTATGCCTACCAACCATATGCCTGCCATGGCGATCCAAACCGTCCACTTCTGGCAGATGTCGTTATACCTGTTTTAAAAGAAGTACCACAGCACCCAAAATAATGAAAATAATAAAGAAGAACGCGGACCATTCATTTAAACTAGCCCGTCCCACAATGACATTATGCAGCAAGTATGGTATAAGCTTAATTACACATGTTATTGCATTTCATCTTCATCGTGTTTCTTCGTTGAACATCTCTCCGATCCAATCCCTGTGACATCGTTTGAAATTCATTTGACCTCTGATATTGTCATGTTCAACCAACCGTTGCATTACGGTTTTTGTTGAAAAGTGATTGTCAGCTGTCCCTGCTTGCTTCGGTTAAATTTCAAAAGGGCATGAGGCACAGTCACTTTAATTATTGAATGCCGACGCGACGGCAAGAGAGAGAGAGAGAGAGAGAGAGAGAGAGAGAGAGAGAGAGAGAGAGAGAGAGAGAGAGAGAAAGAGGGAGGGAGGGAGAGAAAGAGTGAGAGAGAGAGAGAGAGAGAGAGAGAGAGAGAGAGAGAGAGACAGAGACAGAGACAGAGAAGACAATACAATATGGTTGCAAAATTAGCTTTCAGGCAGAAAATCGACCAGCTTCAATCTATGTGGGTATTATAGTTTACGTTTATCGATATGGAAAATAGGTGCGTCGTCTACTTTTTTTTTCCAAACTTGTTCATAGAAATTTGTTTACACGTTTTTAATTATCATTGAACGTTTCCTTTTTTTTTTTTTTTGGTTCACAGATCTTAAGGGAACTAACTCTTTGCATTAAAGTGACCAAAGTAGTATAGGTGGAAAATCCTAGTTCTGGAGTGAGTGTGAAGTAGAATCACATCATATTCATAAAGTACGGTGAAACAATCGTTAAATTCTGCAAAATTTTGTTGGGTTTGTCGATAGTTTGATACCAAGACAGGTGGAAAATCCTAGTTTGACAATGGCCGAACGTTTTGCAGTGCCACGTAGCCACACACTGCTCACTTATACGGTGTGACGATCTTGATGAATCTGTCCACAGTGAGTCCCAGAAGATGAAACATTCCAGTCAGCATCATCGAGTGAGCCAGGCCAAGACGCGTCAGGCATTCAAACACAGACTGCAATTAATAATAAAGACGAGGTAAGTTTCTTTTATTTGGTAAGTAGAAACATACGCAATAAAATATGCATTACAATTCAAAGATGAGTATTCAGACTGCAATTCATAATAAAGAAAAGGCAATGCTCTCTTTTATTAGGTAATTAGAAACATACACTATAAAATATACATAAACGTTTGTGCAAGCAGGAGTTTACTTTTTTGGGTTTTGTCACTAAGGTTTTTGGAATTCTAATTTTTAAAAATGATTTCCAATAATAGTGGCTTGTAATTTATTTTCGTCAGATTCTCTATACCATTTTTTTTCTTTCTCCGTCTCCTGTGTCTCTGCTTCTCCCCTTTTTCTTTCACCTCACAGTAGTTTCCTCTAGTCACCCTTGCCATCCAATTCGAACGAATGTGTCTGAGTGTGCTAAACATGCATTTTGCGCAGTTCACTGACTCGGCGAATGTGTGATGTTTTGACTTGCGACTAGCGTGAAGCGTGTTTTTACATTTCTTTTTGTTTAATGAGATCTGCCGCGAATGGTCTAGAAAAAAAAGCGCCACAAAACGTTTTGATTGCTCCGCACAAACTATTTTTTAAATGGCACAGCACATGTTGACTGCACAACAGCCAATCAAAGTAAAGTTGGCTGAAAGTGAAAGTTATTGTCAATCGCACTGACGACATAACAATACTATCAAATATAAATACTAATATCGATTGCTCATAAACATGCATGTAATTGTCCCGTCAAATAACAAGTACTAACAAGTACACACAGTACACACATCTTACAAGACTGTAAAAGACAAAAAGTCCCCTCCCCTTCCCCTCCTCCTGCTATTTCGCGCTCTGCCTAGGCAACTCGGGGCAGATCAAAGGTATAATTTTTGTATATTTGGCTGTTTTTGTTCAGTTGGCCCGTGACAATTGTAATTGTTCGATTTTGGATCTTAGTCCTTCTGAACAAAGGTAAGTTTACCAATGTTTTTTTTTTCAAGTATTCACGCCACTGTCATGTTGTCAGCTATTTCGTCTGCCTATTTCCATTTGCATTTTAAGAAACCAAAAAGTCCGTTATGAATTGATTGCATTTATGTTTACGTGTCTAGAATATTGAAGAATATCTCTTTCCAATTCTATTTTTGTTCTCTATATTTCCTTTATTTCTTTCTCCTTTCTGACTTTTTATAGCTCTTTCTCTCCCTCTCTTTCTTCCTTTCCTCACTCTCTCCTCCCCTTCTTTCTCTCTTTCTTTTCATTCATCTCTGTTTCTCCCTCTTCAATTTCTCTATTCTTTCTTCCCTTCATTTTCTCATGTAAATACTTCTTTTTTTAAACTTATCCTTTCTCTTTTCATCTTCTATTTCTCCCTTTTATTTATCTCCTCCACCATGTCTTTTTCTTCCTTTCTTTCCTGCTTCGTCTTTTTTAGCAGGTCGGTTTTTTTTTGGGATGGTTTGTTTTGTTTAAAACCTTTTCTGGAGTGTTCATCATGTGCGGTGAAATTGTTTTTCTAACTATCGTATGCATGTGTTCTTAAATGTGGGTGTGGGTGTGTGTATGTGTGTGTGTGTTTTAAGTTTTAACAGTCTTTTGGTTACGTTGTATAACAAATAAGTGTTTGTTTCTCGACAGATTTCACCTATACAGTCACCTTAACAGTCTCTAAAATCGTTGTTATGGTTTGGTTGTTGGTTCCGCATTGGTTGAATGGTGTACTCTTTTGCCCCCTTTGATAGCAAATAAAACTGTGTTATTGTTTCGAGTAAATCTGAATTAAATATGAGATGGATGCGAGTGGGTAGGTATGATAGCTAGCACCACATTAATGGATGAGTATCCAGACATTGGTCTTTCTTTAACACTTCGTCAAAGCAGTACTTGTCAAACAACCTGCCTTTCACCCCAAATCAACGCTCATTGCTCTCTGTGAAATTTGAATGTTCATGTACGCAATTCAAATCCAATACTTATTACATTCAATTACCATCGATTGTGACACTTACTTTTCGTTTATGACCACGCTTTACTTTTCTTGTTATGACCAAATGTGTGTTTACAAATGCTGCAGTGAGTCTCGGTTATCATGACCTGCACCCATAACGATGATGATGACGATGATGATGACGACGTCGATGATAATGACGACAGTAACAACATCAACGACGACGACCACAATGATGAAGGGGCTATCGACGATGATGACGTGGACGACGATGATGATGATTAGGACCCCAACGATAATGATGATAAAGGTAATTATGATGACGACGATGATGATTTACAGTGCGCACTTCTCCGTGAATCGCATGCCCACAAACCCGGATGGTCCTAGTCTTACACACTGACTGATTGATTGATTGAATTATTTCATTTATTTGATTGAATTGTTTAGTTTGATATACCGCTATTATTATTATTATTATTATTATTATTATTATTATTATTATTATTATTATTATTATTATTATTATTATTATTATGCAGGCGACTATAGAAGCGCAGTGCGACACTTACTTGGAAATAAACGATGGTGTAGACACAAACCCATATGATGAAGACGCCAGTCAGTGCGTCAGTAAGGGCCAGACCGGCAACCAATAGGTCAGCTGGCTCTCTGGATTTGCCTTGTCTGACCATCGTGTCCAGTACCAGCCCGTTCAGCAGCAGTATCCATATTGCCACAACGATCTGTAGACAGAAAGACAGCCACAAGATTAAGTGGTAAATAGAAAGAGCTCGAATATCTCTTCTTTAAATGCATTGGTGATTTGGATTTTTTTTTAAATTGGGGCTTACCCTTAGACATGGCCACGCCATTGCGCCAATATCGCTACGTTTTAGCAGGTTCCATAGTGCTACAATTAAAAAAGTAAACGATAAAAAGCGACTTTGAATTTTGATGATGATGATGATGATGATGATGATGATGATGATGATGATGATGATGATGATGATGATGATGATGATAAAGATGAAACAAACGACGACGATGAAGAGGACGACGACGACGATGTCTGTAAAGAACAAAAGTGTGCTTGATCGTGTTGTGAATGTGTGCAGTAAGATTGTGGGAAGGAAGCAAGACAATCTGAGTGTATTGTATGATTGATTATCGTGAGGTACGAAAGGCAACACGCATTGTGCAGGACAGCAGTCATGTGTTGGCAAGTCATTATGATCTCCTCCCTTCAGGCCGGGGCTACCGAGTTCCCAAATGTAAGGCCGTGCGTTCAAAGAACACTTTCATTCCAAAATCAATATCCATTTTGAACAGTTGAATAATACTTACCTGATGCACCTTTCAGTGTCTGCAGCAATGTGTGTGTGTGTGTCTTTAGATGAACATGGTGTGTGTGTGTGTTGGTGTGTGTATGTGTGTGTGTGCGTGTACACGAATTAGTGAGAGTATGATGAATTTAAATTTTACGTATTTAATTGTTTGAGGATGTAATAATTTATTTATCTGTTTAACAATGTTTTTTATGTATTTAAAAAAAATATGTATTCACTGTTTTATCTTTTGCCTTTCAAAAGTCTGTGATTGTCATATGATATGTGGAATGTGTTTTGCTATATATTGTTTCAAAAGCAAGACTTTATATATATTTGTGTATTTTGTCAAGTTTTAAATCATTGCTATGTTGGCACCAAGATGGCATTTATCTGTTGAGATAATAAAGTATTCGTATTCGATGATGATGATGATGATGATGATGATGATGATGATGATGATGATGATGATGATGATGATGATGATGATTTCGACGACGATGTCGACTTTACTATAAAAACGGCTCGTAAAAAACTACTTTGAAGAAGACAATAACATCAACAACGGCGAATAGATTGGAAACTGAGGACGGTTATTGCAATATTATACATGTTAACGATGACAAATCAATGTCGATTAGTATAGGCCATATGTGCTTGAAGTATTTGTGGTTATAACAATCTGTCTCCCTGACTCCATAGCGATGATTCGTGAAGCAAATGGCAAAATTAAATACAGTGGAACCTCCGGTATACGACCGTCCAAAATCTGAGAAAAAACGGTCTTATAATAGAGGTGGTCTTATACCGGAAACAAGGGGTGGGGTGGGGGGTCAGGCTCGGAGGGGTATGTAGTCATAATTTTCACACTCACCAACATGTATTCTCTGACAAAGGAAACTGTAAAACATGTTTCATTTTTAGCTTTGTCTTTTATTCACAACTTCAAAAATAGAAAACAGTCGAAGCACTGCCAGACGCGTTCATCCAAGTCTGTCAGTGCAGAAGCTCTCAGTTTCGTTGTTTTCCTTTTCGCCACTTTCTCCACTCTCCCATCGTAGTTTCACAGATTCCTTATCCTTTATGATGAGCTTAATTTGGGTCTTCCCAACGTCTAAACTTCTTGCAATAGACAAACAACTCTCCCCATTTTCACTTCTTTCAATCACTTTCATTCTCTCTGCCAAACTCAAAACGTTCCTCTTGCGCGACGCCATTTTGACAGCCAGTGTAGGCGAGTAATGTCCCTTATTTGCGAACCGGAAATAGCAGACAACAGCAGGCGTACACTAACATGAGAGAAAAAACGAAAGGTAGAGACAGCAAATTAACTGATATCTCTTTTAAATTGCCCTAAGACGGTCGTATAAAGGGCTTAAGACACGGTCGCTGGTCGCATAAACGAGGTTGTCGCATACCAGAGGTCATTTATTATTGGAAGTGAATCCGTCAGAAGTTTTCAGGTCACATAACGGAAGGAGTCGTATACCAGAGAGCCGGATACCGGAGGTTCCACTGTAGTAAGAAACCATTGAGAACCCATAACACAAAACGAGCCCACAAGTTAACCAAGATAGCTTACACTGACAACAACGGTCAGCAGACTTGCGATGGTCACTTTGTTGTCGTTTAGTGTGACGAACAAAACTGGACCGTCGCCATATTTATCTTCCACATCACCGGAAGTTGTAGCACTTGCAGTTGTTGTCATTGTGAACAGTCTTTTAGATTTGTTTGATACAATGAAATTCTGTCCAGCTTGGTCTAAGATGTTAGTTCCAATTTGAGGGGAAAAGATACAGTCCACTACAGTTATCAGTTGTTTTCTAGATATTATGAAATGCAGTGCAGTCCAGTTCTAGTTTTAGCTAAATGTTTTTCAAATTTCTATTGGTTTTATTAATCATGTAATAATTGTGTATAAAACGTTAAATCATTGCCGTGTGGATTTCTCAATATTTGTGTACAACTTATGTTATTCTGATGAATAAAAAATTGATACAACAACAACAACAACATCAATATTTGTTTCCTTGATATGATAAATTCGATTCGCTTTAATTCAAAATGTGTTTGTCCATTTCATAGCTAAATAGGTCAGTAAAACACAATTCGAGTTTCTTCAAGTGAAGCTGATGTCTAGTACAGTTATTGCAGGTCGCCGTGCTGAAAGAAAAATAATGATATTGACCTTTTCCACTTCATTATAGACCTATGAAAAAACACAGTAGAACTTGTTAGGCAATTCTTTAGCCTAGTTCGGTTTTGGTTCAACTCAGATATTTAATTCACAGAGGAACGCCACAAGAGGACCCGCGTGTCTGTACATTATTATTATTATTATTATTATTATTATTATTATTATTATTATTATTATTATTATTATTATTATTATTATTATTATTATTATGATGATGATGATGATGATGATGATGATCATCATCATCATCATCATCATCATCATTAACATCATTATCATCATCATCAATTCCGCTCATTTCAATGTATTTATTCTAGTTGTATTACAATATATGAGGAAAGGTGGGTATGTTGACTCCCTTAAGGAACTTCTTCGACATTTTGGTGTAAAGTAGACAAAAGTCACAAACATGAACGTCGTTTAAAAGGTAGACATTAAACCTATGTGGCCTTAAACGATGAAAGCTGTCATGCCAAATGTTTCTGTCTGACTGATTTTTTTTAAATTGTAAAAAAGCTCAATGTAGACACCCTAGCGTAAACAAGGGGTAAATTGGACCTACGCTCATTTATACGCACATAGTGTAAACACCAGTCCTACTAAAATATAAAATTTTGAAATAAATTGTACTTCTCTCTTTCTCTCTCTCTCTCTCTCTCTCTCTCTCTCTCTCTCTCTCTCTCTCTCTCTCAGACACACACACTTGCGCACACACACAAACCTAGGCAAACATACTCATCTACGCACTCACACACATAATCAGTAACATCGCGCTAAAACGAAAACAGCATTTAAAAAAATTAAAATAAAGATTTGTATTGTTTCAAAAAGACCTTTTCATAAAACTAAAGCAATGCACTCACTTGGTATGTTAAATGTTATTCTTTCAACTACTGTCACCAAAAAAGTATACAAAATTCAATCAAAGCAAATTTCTATGTAAATTTAAAATAAAAAAAAAACAGACGAAAGAAAACAAATAAAGGAGAATAAAAGAGTTTATTTACTTGAAAATGATCGTTTATAAAGCTTACACAATATTTTATTTTGTAGTAAGCCGCTCTGCTTTAGAAATAACACTTCTGGTATATTGAACCAGTTGTGCAAGTTTAACCGCAAAGGTTCAAATTACCCTGGCATTATTTTGTTATATAGGGAATGATATAGGGAATGCTCTTGCAGATCACGAAGGCACAGTCAGCATAGGGGGTAGAGCAATCTCCAATCTTCGTTTTGCGGAAGACATTGATGGATTGGCTGGAGAGGAACAAGAACTTGAACAGCTAGTACAGAGGCTTGACACCACCTCCAGAGCTTATGGAATGGAAATAAGTGCAGAGAAGACCAAAATGATGACCAACAACACCAATGGCATCAACACGGACATCGAAGTCCAAGGCCAATCCCTCAACACAGTGCATAGCTTCAAATATTTAGTAGCCATTGTATCAGACAATGGGTCCCGACAGGAAGTCCTGTCCATGATCGCACAAACAACTGCTGCCCTGACAAGGTTGAAGCCCATTTGGAAAGACAGGACCATCAGTCTACATTCGAAAGTAAGACTGCTGCGCGCTCCCTTGTCATCTCCATCTTCCTATATGCTTGCGAAGCATGGACCCTCACAACAGATCTCCAACGAAGAATACAAAGCATGGAGATGAGGTGCTACAGAAGAAGTCTGGGCATTTCCTATACCCAACACATCACCAACGACGAAGTCCGACAGACCATCACACAAGCCATTGGACAACACAATGACCTGCTCACAGTGGTGAAGAAACGGAAACTCCGATGGTATGGCCACGTCACCAGATCATCAGGCCTTGCAAAGACCATTCTGCAAGGCACAGTGCAAGGAGGTAGAAGAAGAGGGAGACCGAAAAAAAGGTGGGATGACAACATTCGAGAATGGACTGGTTTGACACTGAGCGAAGCCATCAGGGCTGCTGCGGACAGAGAAAGATGGAGTATGCTGGTTAAACGATCATCTGTGGTGCCCCTACGACCTCCGGGTTACGGGACAGGATAGGATAGGATAGGGAATGATCGCTACTTGGTTTACATTCGTGTGTGAGTTTGTGTGTGTGTGTGTGTGTGTGTATGTGTGTGGGTGTGTGTGTGTGTGTGTGTTTGTGTGTGTATGCTATTTTTAAAGCAGAGCCGTTTACTAGTAAATAAACATATGGGTGTGTAATTAAACAAGTTGGACATGGTTTTGAACCTCAATGACTTATAATAGCAGTTAATGTTTTAGATTAAAAATTATATTAGCCTAGTTCATTTTTGACTTTCCAAGTGCTCTCTCGGGCGAGGTTGAAGCCAATTTGGAAAGACAGAACCATCGGCCTACATTCCAAGGTAAGACTGCTGTGATCCCTTGTCATCTCCATCTTCCTATACGCTTGCGAAACACGGACCCTCACAGCAGATCTACAACGAAGAATACAAAGCATGGAGATGAGGTGCTACAGAAGACTTCTGGGCATTTCCTATACCTAGCAAATCAACAACGACGATGTCCGACAGACCATCACACAAGCCATTGGACAAAACTATGACCTGCTCACAGTGGTGAAAAAACGGAAACTCTGGTGGTATGGCCACGTCACCAGATCATGAGGTCTTGCAAAGACCATGCTGCAAGGCACAGTGCAAGGAGGTAGAAGAAGAGGGAGACCCAAAAAAGATATGGGAGGACAACATTCGAGAATGTACTGGTTTGACACTGAGCGAAACCATCAGGGTTGCTGAGGACAGAAAAAGATGGAGTAAGTAAACTGAAACTAATAGGCCTGCCCTTCCGGCGAGCCAAGGCTGTCGCACTCTACTGCTCTGTCAGTGCGACAATTGGGTCGTTATTATCTGAAAACAAAGATGCCGAGCAACGCTACGATGACACTTTTCTACTGATGGACTTATGCGCGCGCGCGCTTGTGTGTGTGTGTGTGTGTGTGTGTGTGTGTGTATGAGAAAGAGAGAGAAAGAGAGAGAGAGAGGATACCTTACGGATCACATATTACTCTACAACTATACAATCATGTCCAATAATGCTGAAGTGAAATGTCCTACGCGCGCGTGTGTGTTGTGTGTTGTGTGTATGAGAGAGAGAGAGAGAGAGAGAGAGAGAGAGAGAGAGAGAGAGAGAGAATATCTTACGGACTGTTATTTACTATGAACTATACAATCATGTCCATAATGCTGAAGTGAATGTCACAGTTATAATGCCCTTGATGGCATAACATAATGGGAGGCACTGTGGTCTAATGGTAGTGCTTCGGCTTGCGGATCTGAAGGTCCCGGGTTCGAGCCCTGGCCGGGCCATTGTGTGGTGTCCCTGGGAAAGAAACTTTACTCCTGTTTTCCTACTCCTTCGGATGAGAGTATAAACGCATACATTCCATCATAATGGACTTTAAAGATCCTGACGCTCATGTCCTAGACGGGTGAGTGCCGGTGACAAGAACACACCCAGCATGCACCTAGGTCCTTCTCCCCCATCCCTGGCTGCCCAGGATTGTGCTCAGCTCAGACCATGCGCCCAAAGGCTGCGGGTGGGCGTCTCGGGCGGCTTGAGTTAGATCCTGTATCGGCAAGCGGCTTGAGCAGCTCTTGAGCTGGAAAAAGCGCTATATAAGAACGATTAAATAAATAAATAAATAACATCTCTAGATAATGTCTTCAACTCTTGCTTATTTGCTACATATGCGAAATAGAGAGAGTGAATGAAAATTTTCTGCCGTTACGGCTGTCTGAAATCTACCAGTTGCTACAGTGTGTATGCTGTACGAAAGTAAGACAGGGAATGAGAGAATTGATGACGTGAGTGTGTGCCTATGTCAGCAACAAGGCCTTTGTAAAAGCATGATCAAGCTTGAATATTGTCTTTGATGTCTTCACTTCTCTAACGGCATATATTCTGCAGTTTATGGAGAATAAAATCTTGAAATGTGTATGTGTGTGTGTGTGTGTGCGGAGGTATAAGCCTTGAAATAGGTGACTAACCTTGCTTTTTATGCAGAAAATGGGTGTGTGTATTAGTCACCCAGTGTTTTCCAGCCACCCACTTTTTTTTAAGTACACAGGAGTGCTCTTTTAGTGCATGGGAGTGCAGTTGTGGTGCATGAGAGTGTTTTAAGTACAAGGGAGTGCTCTATCCGGGACGGAGAAAATCCAGTCAATTTTCGGGAAATATTGCAAGAAAGTTCGACCTATATCGTCGCCTATAGGAGACGAACTAGGTCAACTTTTGAGACGGAAAGAGCCAATTTTGCATTAGATTCTTACATTTCTAGAAGAAGTTTGCGTTCTTTCCGTCAAAAAATCACTTTCCGATTCTTGCATTCTTAATAAAACCCAGTCTTGGTGTTTTGCATGCTTGCGTGTGCGCGTATGTGTGTGTCATTCCTAAAGCAGAGCGGTATACTAGTAAAATAATAAACATATTGATGTATAGCTAACAAGATGGATATGTTTTTAATTTTAAAAAACTTAACAGCGGTTATTGATTTAGACTTTAAAAAAAAATTATATTAACCTACGTCATTTTTTACTCACATGCATCGCAATATGAGTCTATTTACTGAACAACAACAACCACAACAACAACAAAAATAAATAAATAAAAATTAAAATAAAAAACTCCAGATTTTTGCACATTTGTGCGAAAAGAATTCAAAAGCTACGTTTAAGAAAATGTCCGTCTGTCTGTCCGCCGTCCGCTGTCTGTGCAAAACTTGCAAGTGGACTAATATATCAGAACCTATTTCAACTATCACAACCGAACTTGGTAAGATGGTGTATGTCCTTGAGACCTCATAAATGATCAGTGAATGAATGACTTCACTTCAAGGTCAACATCTCAGGGTCAAAACATTACAATTGTTCACAAAAATTTCACTTCCTTCTTTCTCCTCCCCCCCCCCCCCCCCACCCCCAGGTTATTAACATTGAACCGTTGATTCTTCGACGCATAATAGATACCAATGCAGGGATGTCGTTTGGGTCGGATCTTCGGCTTTTAGCCTAATTTTTTATAATAAAGCCGATAAACTGTCCGTCATGTCGGCTCGCCGAGCCAAGTTTTCACGGGTGAATCGGCTCGGTTTTGTCCATTTTTGCGATATTCATGTGCGCTTGCAGTTTAGGTGAGGATTCGATAATTACTAAGGTTAAACCCAGAAACTCTGACAGTATTGTGGTCTGTCAATGGACAGTCTAAACTTTTTATTGCTTTTGTCACATATTTGTGTGTCTAAAATTTAAGAAAATAACATTTCTTTACAATGTCCTTATTCTACTCTTAAAATCAAGTTTTATTAAAAAAGATATGCATCCAAAGAACACCTTTAATAATTGGGGGTGGAGGGTGCACGTTAACGTAGTGAATCTAGTCAAAAAAACATGTGAAGAAAAAGCCGAAACTTTCTGTAAAAAGCCGAAAGTTTCACAGCTGTTTCGGCCAAATCGCCGAAGAAAAAATTTCCTAGCAACATCCCTGCAATGAGACACATCAACTATGGAAATTTGGTCAACCTCACTTCAAGGTCAAGGTCATTGGAACTGTCCAAAGTCGGTTAGTATAGGTATTTTGAAGTGACCTTGGCCCTAAACTATGGGATTATATAAAGTCCAAACTTGTATTTAGAGAAGATAGATTGATCTGTGCATATTTGTTATCTTTTTGCGTTCATTTTGAAGGTCAAAGTCAATTTAGGACATGCAAAAAACATTTTAAAAATAGGCCATCGTACAGTGGAATGGCTGTTAATATAACCCATAGTGTGCGACAACACTGGATTATTTGATCATACATGAGCATGAGAGGTCACATGGAGGTCAAGGTCATCCCTAGACCAAGTTCACTGAAGGTCAAGGTTACCCCAAGGTAACCATTTCTTTTGGCATAATACAACTTTTGCCGCAGTTTATTATACAGTACGTGAGTGTATTTGGAGCCTGGGGTCAAGGTTATCTCAAGGTCAAGAGCTTAGAAAAATCAAAGTCGGTATTACTTTGTCTTTTAATGCCACCGTTTCTTTTTCTTCTTCTGGTCACTCATTTTCATGTTAAATATTGCAAGTTCCATAAGGAGCATGTGCGTCATATGGGCTTTGCCCTTCCAGTTTCCTGTGTGATTTTAATTACGTTAGTATATTAATAATTTTAATTACGTTGTTAAGCCTACGATTGATAGGCAATAGTTGTGAGAAACAATGCTTGTACATAAAATCGTGTGAATATAAGTATTTATTTATTTATTTATTTAAAGAAATGTAAGCTTACTGTGATTGATTTTTGTATGCCGCTTATGGTGGCAGAATTGCTTACTTAAAACCACGTGAGTGCTTTGTTTACGCACACACACACACAAACACACGCACACACACCCACACACGAATCTAAACCAAATAGCGCTCATTCCCTATAGAACAAAATGATGCGAGTTTAATTTGAACCTATGCGGCTAGCTTGAACCACTGGTTCAATGTACCAGAAGAAAAAAGGGACTCAATGTAAATGTACACTAGCTCTTGTGAATTTACAGCAAATGCAAGATGCTCAAAGAGCACTAACAGTTTATTTATGAACAGAAATACTCCAGAATGACCGGTTATTATTCACGACATCATCCACTTAAATCCCATTCCTTAAAAAGGAAATGTTCACTAAAAACTGTCAAATAATATGGAAGAAAACAAGTTAAGTTCACCGTCCGCATGTCTTCTTTTATAAACGCCATGATGCGTGTGGGAGTGAAGTAATTCATATATACCCCTTTAAGAAAAAAAGAGCTATTTCCCTTTAGTTCCAGAGATAATGCAGTGGTCCAATTTACCTTCACACCTTGTCAACCCTGTCTTCACGATCCGCCTTTTACTGGTACGCCACTCTTCTCCTTTCATACTGTCTCAAAAATTGAAGTGGCTGAAATTCTCAGCACCATGTCTTTAAGACATGCGAGCTTGATCCCATCCCTACCTCACTTTTCAAAGATTGTATCACTGACCTCCTCCCAGCCATCACCAACATAGTCAACTCTACCTTGCAGTCTAGCTCTGTCCCCTCCTGCTTCAAGTATGCCATCATGCGGCCATTACTAAAAAAATCAAACCTTGATCCAGAAGATTTGAAAACTACCGCACTGTTTATAATCTTCTTTTCCTATCCAAACTTCTGGAGAAGTTTGTCTTCAAACAGCTCATCTCTCATCCAACAACTTGTCCTATCCATTCCAGTCTGCCTACAGTCCTGACAACTCTACCGAATCAGCTCTTCTTCACATCGTGAATGACATCTCTGCCAATGACTCTGTAAAATCTGATTGTTGACCATTCTCGATCTCTCAGCCGCTTTTGAAACTATCGATCACTCCATCCTACTTCAGCGCCTTGAGAACTCTTTTGGAATAAAGGACTTTATTCTTACCTTTCTGATAGTTTCTAAACTGTCTGCATGACAAACTACCTTTCAGAACCGTCCCGACCTGTCTTCAGTGTCTCTCAGGAGTCAGTTCTAGGCCCTGTTCTATTCACCCTTTACACATCTCTGTCATGGATCATCCAAAACCATGATACTTTTTTTTCACCATTTCTACGCAGACGATACACAGCTCAAAACCTGTAGCAATCCTCAAAACCTTCCATCTGTTCTGACTGCTTTGAAACATTTTTAACTGGATGACTGCCAACAAACTCCAGCTCAATGCTAACAAGAAAATTCACTTCTACAATCATCTTTAAATCTTCGTTCTTCCTGTAACACCCCCATGCTATAAATACCCTGCTACAAACTCTCCTATGCAGGCTGTCAATCATTTTCAATGCTTGGTCCTTCAACTTGGAACTCTCTTCATCTCTCTCTTCGCAGCTCTCCGAACATAGCCACTTTCAAGTCCAACTTGAAAACTCATCTCTTTCTTAAAAATGCATGCTCTCGCCTCCTATCACCATCATCATTCCTTCTTTTGTGATGCAGACCACCGCCATCACACCGCACGCCCCCAGCTCCCTCTCTCCTTTGCTACTCTCCTCCTCCCGCTCCCTCCCTCGTCTTTTATAAATTACTTGAAAAAATTTTTTCTCATGTTTGTATTATGTCTTTGAATAATTTATTAGTGTTGCTTCTTTGTTTCTTTTTTGGGGGTATGTATTTCGATGTTAACGTTAAGTATAAATGCGTGAGAACTGCGCTTTGAACTGATGTCGTTAGGAAAATCGTTATTTAAATACTCCTATTATTATTATTATTATTATTATTATTATTATTATTATTATTATTATTATTATTATTATTATTATTATTATTATTATTATTATTATTATATTATTACCACCAGGTCCAAGTTATCCACCCTTACCTTACATTTACTACAACATCCGAGTTTCCCTAATCAGGATTAAGCAAACCTAAAAAGAAATATCTTAGAATGCCGGAGCGTTAGAAGATAAATAATGATGTTGATCTATCCTCTTAGCTACTTCAGTAGAACAATTGCAAAGAACGCCAGTTTTGTTCAAAGCTAACAGACATTGCTTATAAGAACATCACAGCCGGTGTCTATTCTTTGTCACATAATCTAGTAGAGCTTTGATATAGTCAATAATCTATGATTAAAATCTATAGTCAGTCTACAGAAACAGGCCTACTCAAGCAAAATAATTTTCCATTGCACTCTGAGTCTGTTGTCGCTTTCTAGAATGAAGCCGCTGAAGATTGAAATTTGAACCAGATGAATGCCACGACGTGAATCTTGAAATCCACGTGACTCGTGATAAATTGCTTTCCCTTCATTTTCTTCCTTATTGGATCAACGTCGCTGGCTCTTGTCTAACTAATCTTTAAGTCAGTCTTGATCTTCTTTGTTCTTTTCCGTCTTGATCCTCTTTGTCTTCTTCTTCTTTGACACTTCGTTGACAAGTATCGATGTAGTGATGCCCTCTTCAAACTCAGATTCTCATTTACATTGTTTTCAAGAACATCGCGCTCTTTGCTGAATCACTATCGGAGGGTCAAATACCAATCACACAAAATATTTAATCAGCTTCTAGCACATGGGTTCTTTGTCGGCTTCTGACATTCATGTTTTCAAAGGCATGCACAGTACAATCTTCGTGTTCTTTCTTTTTAATTCTTCGTGTTTATTCTTCTTGTTCTTTGTGTTCTTCATATTCTTCTGTTGAAACTAAAGTCGCAATGGCTGTCGTTTAGTAACGAAGGCAATTGAAAACCAGTCTTGCTCTCGATTGCTTCATTTTCTTTTATCAGTTTCACATGCCAGTTACACAGAATCTCCAACCTGACCTGAAGTGTGTCTAGCACAATGAGTTCTCTGCCTCTGACGTTGGACTTGCACAATTTAAACGAACGTGAGGCAGCTGCGATTTTTTTTGAAAAATCAGAATGTCGTCAATGTCCTTGAATTGAGCATGAGGCAACTAAATGCCCTTGTGTTGTGTTCAATCAATTTCTTTAACTATCACACTCCGAGTCGCGACGAGCATCATTACAGTAAATCTGAAATTAGGGCATCTCTCTCTCTCTCCCCCCCCCTCTCTCTCTCTCTCTCATTATGTGCATCTGTTGCTCGAGTTGTCAATATCTACTATCTTTCCGAGACTGATGCAATTACCATTGTCTTTAAAAAGAAATCGAGTTGTTGATGTAGTCAATTTTGTTTTCAAACTTTTTTGTCACTGGGTGGCGCCAATCAAACAAAACAATGCAATTACGGTTTTGGAATAATTATCGAACTTACCGGTTATGTCTGATATTTGTTTTACGTGACGCGTTTCTATGCGAAACTTTCGGAATATCAGCTAAGCTTATAGAAATGAACTAATAAATCTCTCTCTCTCTCTCTCTCTCTCTCTCTCTCTCTCTCTCTCTCTCTCTCTCTCTCTCTCTCTCTCTCTCTCTCTCTCTCCAGCTAAGCTTAAAACACAATGAACGTCTTTCTTGCTACCTTCTCAACCAATGACCATGCTATTCCTATTCATCTACACACGTTCTCAAGACGTACTAGCCTCTAAAACCTGGCGTGCGTGTGCAGCCTTATAGAAACTGATGCAGTTTTGACGGGTTGTCGTTTATTTTAAATGTTAGTTTCATCTTTGCTCAACTGGTCGAACATCAATTATACAAAATGGCCCGGATTTTGGAGAGAGAGCGAAAGAGTGGGGAAGATGGGAGAGAGAGAAAGAGAGAGAGAGAGAGGGTGGTGATGGGATGGAGTGGAGTGTGGGAGTAGGGGGGGGATTAGTGAGGTGATGGTAATGGTAATAAACTTCCGCGGTGAAAAAAATGATGGTCGCTCCGATAAATTGCTCGTATCAAGATTGAATCCATAAATTTCAGACACACAACAAGCAATTTGGTTTCGTGTCCCAGTTTCGTTTCTTTGATCAAGATCAAACGGACAGTTCATTTCTGATCGTTTAGTTTGACAAACGATGGCAAGACAATGTAAGGCTGCTGTGCTCCCTTATCACCTCTATCTTCCTATACGCTTGCGAAACATGGACCCTCACAGCAGATCTACAACGAAGAATACAAAGCATGGAAGTGAGGTGCTACCGAAGACTTCTGGGCATTTCCTATACTCAGCACATCACCAACAACGAAGTCCCACAGACCATCACACAAGCCATTGGACAACACGATGACATGCTCACAGTGGTGAAGAAACGGAAACTCCGATGGGTTGGCCACGTCACCACAGTATCAGGCCTTGCAAAGACCATCCTGCAAGGCACGGTGCAAGGATGCAGAAGAACAGGGAGACAGAAAAAGAGGTGGGAGGACAACATTCGAGAATGGACTGGCTTGACACTGAGCGAAGCCATTAGAGTTGCTGAGGACACAGAAAGATGGAATACGCTGGCTAAACGATCATCTGTGGTGTCCCAACGACCTTTGAGTTACGGGATAGGATAGGGGGCATAGGGCAAGACAATCCAATCAAGTCATGGCAATACATGTAAAGGTGTTCCCAGTAGCTTTTCGGTCGTGGGAGGAAAAGGGGCGTTTGCGACATCTCTTTTCTCTAGGCCAGAGTATTGAGGGCGGTGCCTTTTATTTTTTTATTTCTCGCTGCTTTAATGTTCCCTGTTCTCAATAGATCCAGGAAATTTACGGCTGGGCGGACTGAGGTATTTGGTGCGCTTATTTCATTCTTCGTGTCGTAATAACAATGCCACTCATAACTAAGCTGTTTTTATTTTAGTACGATTACTGCGTACGTACTTTTAAAGCGATTACCTTTAAGGGCTAACTTTCACCATTTTCAGCGTCACTTGTACTTGTCAATTTCACAGAGAATTTTGCCTCATTACAAAAAATGAAAGAAAAAGATTAAACTTTATAAAAATATAACCTCTGTCAAAAACTTCGGGTTTGATATAAATCGATAATTGAATTTTCTTATATGCCTATTAATAGCATCACGATTGGTTTTTAAAAATATCATAGCAGTGAACTGTGTATAGCACAGCACAGATGTTTGTTTTATTTACCAAGAAAGATAATCCGAACATTCAAATCATAGCGGTTTGTTTGACCAACTAGTGCCCACTATATCATCTATTAATGCGAAAACAATGCGAATTCTTAGGTAAACTCATTGTTACAAAAAAAATACGCAGAAGTCCTCTAAATTATCTTTCAATCGCCTACTTGCTCTTAATCTTTCTTGTCTTTCTTTCGGCCTTTCCCTTTCTTCCCTCTTTTTTTTTCTTTGTTTCAACAATTTCCTTTCTTCTTTCATTTTCTTTCTTTCTTTCTTTATTTTCCCGTCCTTTTCTTCTTTTCTTTAATTTTTGTTCTTCATCTTTAGATTACTGTAGATTGGAAGCGTTGAGTCTTAGACTTTTCAAAGGCAAACTAGCTGTAGAAGCAGGGCGTATAGTAGAAGACTTAGTTTTAAATTGCAGACGTCCTTTTCTTACTGCTTGAACTTATATTTTTCTTGAAACACACACACAATCAATCGCACAAATCAAGTTCTTTGCTTTCTCAAATCACAGTTTTAAAAAAAAAAATCTGAGCATGAATGCATAAGCAAGCGACTTTCTCTCGCCTTTTTGCTCCCAAAAACCCCAGGTGTCATCACCTGTACAGTCTCTTCTTGAGGATTTGATTGCTAAGTTGATGAACACGAAATCTTATAAAGCGCAGGTATTGATAAATGACAGTTCGTGCTCAAAGCTTTCCGACAAAGAAAAAAAAAAGCGACACTTGCAAAATTCAAAATGTTTACTCTCTTTGAATTATTAAAGCCTAAAACAACGCATCTGTTGAGTCTCATGAATGAACCACTTTACCAGAAAACCTGATACTCCTTTACTTCCAGCAATGCTTCAGATACAACTGTGCATATCTGCAGCTGAGGATCTTGTAGAGGATTTTATGAGCGCAACGCAAAGCAGTCTCAAAATTCCAATCTCTTTTTTAAAAAATCCTTCTTTAAAGTGAGCGTGAGGCCATGACCAGAATGCGGGATGCCCTGGTGAAACATCTAATTGTCTAATGGCTATTGTGTATTTCCTGCTAACAAATGACTGTCAAAACAATGCGTCTTATATTTGCGAAATTTGAAATAAAATGTCTTTGTTGGGCGTTCAAAAACGACCGTCTGCTATAACCAGTACATGACTGAGCTCCCTTGCAAACTGTCATCGTGGTACCTCGCCAGAGTGAAGTAAGCTTATTTGCATTTGTTGTTGAAGGTTGTCGTTGTTTCAGTAGATTTTTTTTACAGCCTTTCATAAATGCTGTAATTTAAGACAGATAAGAATTCGATTTTGCGATTGCTTTCGTGTTGAAGAAAGCTTTGTAAGCAAACTCGTGAAATTGTTACACCTTTACGGAAATGTTTTAACTCAACTATTCGGACTAATAAATCTTTCTAAGATCGAGATCATACTATGCACAGTAAACATTTGAGACATGACACTCACAGCTGGACAACGGTATTGGTCTAGAGTGTGTATACCGCTGGCTGCATAAGTTACCACCTCCGCCGAACGTTAGGTAGATCATCCAGCACAGCGCCTATACGTCAGCTATATACATATTGCATCGAAGCCTTTGGTTATTTCCGTTGTGATTTTCGTGTTACTTCGGCGACAGCTAGAAATATCCTACAAGCTCGCGACTTGTTATATACGCTTATCAGTAAGGTCTTAATTCAAGGATCCGGATTAATAAACTCTTCAATGATCATATACAGTAAATGTTTGAGGGTGGAAAAAGGCCTTAAACTCACTTTAAACACAGCTGTCGTGCACATATAATCTTTTTACAAATAAACTGAGATCTCGTTTTATTCCAACTATGCTTCATGCAGAGAACAACTATCAGATGTAGGCATACTATACACGATCTTGACTATTGTGAGATATTTGGGTTTTTTAAGCTTGAAGACGTTAGACAGCCTACTGCAGAATTAACATCGACGCGTGAATAGGATGTATTGTGAGTGTTCAAAGGCGCGGCAGCACAGCTGTTGTTGTGCACGTATCACTTCCTTTAATTTAGCGATGCTTCAGAAACAGCGATCAGTCGACAGGTTGATGACAGGCGCTGTGTGGGTAGTAATGTTAACTGTACACTACGCAGTCATAATAAAAGTCGAATTGTTTACTTGAATCCCAGATGTTGTTTCGCTTAAATCGCGATACAAGTAAACCGATACTCCTTCTAATCCAACTGTGAATCCGAAACAACAATCAGATGCTACAAGACGTGTGTGTGTTTGTACGAGTATATTCGACGCAAAACAATCACAATTTTGGAATTGCTTGGTGCGCGCATATTATTTAATAAAACACAAGTGTCATATCGTACACACATATATAAGTTTATAGTTTATAATTTAGATAAATTAACCGGCTACTTTCGAACAAAATACTGCTGTTCAAAAACATTACTATCAATGTTTTGAATCTGTGTATTGCGACGTTTTCTTCTTGCAGAAGCAAAGCGGACACAACATTCTATTTGCCTGGTTGTACTATGCTATAGTGTAAAACATGGGTAGTGTTGCTATCTTTTTTCTTTACATGGCAGCTGAGAACTTCTATACCATCTATACCTCAAAAGCGACTATCAAAAGCAGAAGGTTAATATCCTGAGATCTGCACCGTTGCAGAAGACATAATGGCTAAATCTTGTTTGGCTGTAACACGCTAATGAGACATCCTTCCAAAAAATGATGCGAGGAGACTTACATCAAGCTCTGTGCTGTCTAATACAAAATATGCACAAGGATTTCCTTCAACGTTGTAACCAATATGTGTTCGAAACCTATCAGTAGTAGACTCATTGGAAAATTGTCTGTCCTATTCCATTTACCAGCAAGGTCGGACATCTTCTTAATTCAATTACGCTTCAGCAGCGACTGAAACGAAGAGACTAGTATTATATCAAGGTCTTTGTGGAACAGTTCAAAGCATAGGCTTTGCACGATCAATCATCTTTGTCCGCTATCTAAACGCATGCATAGAATTACACCCGATCCTAATCCTACTGCGCTTCAGAAACAGACGATGCGAGGAGTCTTGATTGGTGTTTATGCACTTAAGCAAACAATGACGCTTCCATGGTTCATCCAAACACGCACGCACACACACACACACACACACACATACACATACACGTTTATAAAAACGCCGAAGTTATGACTTTCATGAAACCCCACATACGTTGTTTTGACATTTTACAAAAAAATTGTCCATTTTGTTTTAAGCGAACCCTAACCCAAACCCTAAACCTAACACAGCCCTAACCCTAACGGGATATTGTTTTGACGTTAAAATAACGGGGCCGTCAAAAGAACGTAGGTATAGCATAACGATTGTGTAAAAATAACGGCGTTTCTACAAACACACAGACAAACAAACAAACAAACAAACAAACTCACACACACACACCCAAACAAAGAAACACACACACACATTTCAAGATTGTAATCTTTGCCAAGAAGCATGAACGCAAGCACACAGAGTTTTTAAACATCAATGACAAATGCAAGCTTTATCACTATCATGCAAGAACTTGAGATCACACACACACACACACACACACACACCCGCACACACACACACAATCACACACACAATCACACACTACCGCGTGCTTATCATAGACACAACTTGTCTTTAAAACAAACAACAACACCACAAAAAAAGCCTAAATCCTGAACTAACCAATCAGATACAAAATATGATACCAAGAGCTTTGGTTGCTGTTTTTGCAGGTACCCGAAAAATGGCGCTTTTCCTCCTCTGGCCAAAATAACTGCGTTAATATGAAATGTAGTCTACGTCTCATCCAAACATGACAAACGTAGCAATTTAAAAAAAAGAAAGGCGCATAAACTTAGAACTAGTCAGAAACATAGTCCTGGTTGAGTGACAATTAAACAATGTCTATTTCTTTCTGGTCCGGCTAAAACGAAAGATTGCGTGACTTTGAAATGTGCGTCTCGTCCTAAATTGATGAACATAATGTTAATTGTTATTAAAACTCTCTTGCGCCTAGAACACATACGCTCGTATCTGGATAGAATAGCGTCCTCTATATAGAACGCGCCCCTCTCATTACTTTTGATATAACATATCCATATATAATACGAGCGCTTGCGGTCTAAAACTGGTCAGAAGCGAACTGTGCAAAAAGTCTGGTTGTTGTCCATGTAAATTAAACATGATACCATAATTCGCCCTGGTGCGAATTGCCACTGCGTAGCCGAGTCTCGCCGAGTACTCCTGCAGTCAAACTTAAGCCTTGGCTAGTCTCAGCTTGGCAGCGTGATGCAAATTGTGAATGAGGCACTGTCCGAGGTACAAATCATCCCTCCGCATTGATTTGGTGAGTATCCCCCCCCCCCTTCAGTCCCCTATATGCAACTGCGTCCGGGGACTTTAATCTATTTAACGCAAACGTAAACATTTGGTGAGTCATGCAGATTAGGCTCGAAGCGCTCGCTACCATGAATGTCCTGCTGAATTAAGCTCCTGTCTAGATTTGCGCTTGTCCGCACAGTCAAGCATTGGTGCCCTAAGTTTTACATTTGCATCTCACCCACTCTTAAACACAAATGTATCGTTACACGAAATAATTTGTGTGTATGTGTATGTGTGAGTGCGTGTGTATGTGTGCGTTAAAAATGTGTTTAAATAAATAAAACACAAATGTCCAACTGTTATCAGAAACGACTGGTTGTTTTGACATGATGCTATCACTGGTGGGACACTATCTTAACGTGCTATCAGATGGTCAGTGTTATTCAGATTCACGGCTAAGTGAAGTTAAGCAAACGGGGAAACTGTCTCACCCCGTTTGTAGTCTGTTTATAGCGTTGTTTATTTGCGATAAGTATGGGAAAATAATGTTGGGCCGCAATTTTTTTTGTTCGTGATGTGTGCTGAGACAGTGACTAGTACAATTTGGCATACCGCAGAAATGGATTCAACAAATCATTTTAAAACAACACAGCAAGCACTTTTATTTTTTATATATTTTCCTAATAAAAAAAATAAAAAATTGTAGATTATAGTCACACGACACCGGAGCGTATAGGCGACTACTGGTCACATTATTCTGACACCAGCGAACCAGTTGATGGTAAGGGGAAAATAATATGGTCACACATTGGCCAATCCGGGATTCGAACCAGGTACATTTCGGTTACTAGTAAGCCGCTCTACCAACTGAGCTACCCGGCCCCACTAATATTTTCATATTAGCCGACCTAAATATATATACTTCGGATGCTTTTTACCACAACTTGTTAGAAGTGGTCACGCTTGGTTACGGGGTAGAATACCTTCCATGCAAAGCCATTCAAAACACAGGCGTAGGAAGGAAGATGGCGTGAGTCATACAGAGTGTTTGAACGTGTTACTGAAAACAACTTTGACCGACTTGCCCGCATCGTTGTATGAGGCACCATTTGTAAATTAAATCATTATTGTCATTATATCTATAGAACATACATTTTACCTGTATAAAAGATATTGTATACTTATAAAATGAATTCTATGTCTATAAAATACATTCAATAGCAATACAAAACTTTTTATAGCTAAAAACAACATTTTTATAACTACAGACTACATTTTACAATATACAAGAGAAATCATACACGATCATTACGCCGTTTGTAAATATTATTCCGAAAAACTATTTTATCTCTAAACACTTCATTTTATCTCTAAACACTACATTTTATACATAAACAATTCATTTTATAGGTAAACAATTCATTTTATAACAACAAAGAGCTTTTATATCTATAAAATAAATGTTATAATATATACAATGCATTTTACCTGTAGAATGCATTCGGAGCATTATTTTACATTCGGCGCATGACATTAATTTTATACTGACTTTTGAATTGCTGATCCCAGGGAAGCAACTCCATCCTCGTGTAGACTACTTGTAAATTTCTAAGCGACTCAACATGGTAAAGACCATTAAAGTCTACTACAAAAAATGGCAAGGACCATACTAGTACCTATATAAATTGGCGAGGACCATACTAGTGAAATGCTGATAAAACATCAGCGACATCATTGTCAGTCTCGATGGTTCCAATTATTTTTTGGTCGTCTTGAAAAACTATCGATAAGCACGAAGGCAAACCAGCTTCCATCGTAACTGTTACCTTGGAGATTGTTGACATCGCGGGAAGTCGATATAGGCCTAGCGGGAATTCCCTACACGCGCCGTAGCTATCTACATTTAGCTTATGTAACGTCACTTCCACATTAAAAGGCGAGAGCCCAGCGCATACGTGCAGGAGGGGTTGGGGGGCCTTTTTTTCGTTGAATTGGTTGAATGTACCTATTAACCAATCGTCCCCTATACGCATAATGGGTCTGGGGACGTAAATTTTTATTTTTTTTAAACGAAAAAAAAAACACGTCAGCCATCTTTGCGCACCGCATAGCAACTTTGGGTCGCTTAGAACGTTACAAAATAAAAATAATCGAAGGGAGAGAAGCAGTTATACAATGAGAAAGTTAGTATAAAATTATTGTAAGGCGCCGACTGGAAAATAATTGTCGCGAATGCATTCTATAGGTACAATTCATTGTACGTGTTATAAAATGTATTATATAGATATAAGTGCTCGTTGTTGCTATAAAATGAAGTGTTTACAGATAAAAGGAAGTTTTATAGATCGTTTTTGCTATAAAATGACTTGTTTATAGATACAATGACTTGTTTATAGGTAAAATGAATTGGTTAGTTATAAAATGTTTTGTTTATGGATAAAATGAATTGGTTATTTATAAAATGTTTTGTTTATAAATAAAATAGTTTTTTTGTGTTTAATATTTACAAACGGCGTGACGATTCGTGTATGATCTCTTGTATATCGTAAAATGTAGTCTGTAGCTATAAAAATGTTGCTTTATAGCTATAAAAAGTGTTGTATTGCTATAGAATGTATTTTATAGGTATATAATTCATTTTATAATTATACCATATCTTTTATACAGGTAAAATGTATGTTCTATAGATATAATGACAATAACCATTTAATTTACAAATGGCGCTTCATATTGTTGCACCAGAGTTGTCTAATGTTTGGGTGAACATTTTGTCCAAACGAACACATTTTCTCTCCAATAATGTCTGCTCTGTCCTCCATCAAACCTTCCGTATCAACCAAAGGGTTGATTTCAGTTGCAGTCCTAGCTAGCTCCGCTATAATTCGGCCTTGTACTGCCAAGCAACCACCACCGCCCGTTCCCGAAGAAACGCTTGCAAATCGGGGTACCTTTCATGTGTTCTGAGACGAGATGTTCGCCCGGATAACTAGGTAACTAAACTAAAAACAAAACAAAAAGACAAGTTACTTCCCATTTTCGAATAAAGCTTATAAAGGTGCTAGCGGATTTGTGTTTAATTTTCTGCCAACAATCACGTGACTATAATAGGTGCAGGGCTAGAAAATAACTTTTTTCTTCGGGGGCCACCGGGCCCCTTGATTGAAAAATTTGAGGGCCCACAAGCAACTTTTGGGGCCCAACTTCAAAAATAATGCAAACAAAAAACAAAAGGATTATTGACAATATAATAAGTAGAAAGTACAATTTGTCTGATAATCTAAAATTAAAACAATTGAATTTCCAATTTTGCTGAGTGATGTCATTTTTATTTGCCTTTTCTTTCACTTTCAAACATTACCAACAAAAAAGGGGGAAAAACACACACACACACACATTCAGTGACACACATATTCCAGTGACTAGTGAGCCTGAAATGGCCATTAAACAAAATAGAAAAAAATCAAGTGAGCCTCTTGTATAATACTTTTCAGTTTTGTGACTGAGTTATGCACAATACACATCATTAAATTTTTAATATGAGTAACCTAACAAAAAATCTGACCTCAATGCACAAAAGTTCAAAACAAAACCATGAAAGGGAACTAAACTTGACAATACTCTTCCTCGTTCACTTCAAGGCCATGCCATGGAAATCTTTTTGTCCACCCTTCATTCACAGTTTATGTTTTTACAGATAAAGTAAGCTTGAACCCACATCTAAACATAGGACGCCGAACAAATAAGAACGGCCGAAGTGGCTGGCAGTTTTCGTAAATTTGCATACCAAAGAATTTGTCCTTGCCCGGCCTACCTAAATAAATATTTGTGTGAATATCAAATGCACGTCCTATTAATTGCACCACTAGCCCGAAAGATTGCAAGAGCGTCCCTATCCAAACAGGTTATTTGCATCGAATTACCTAAGGAAAGAAATTGTTTACCGATCTCAAATACAATACGTATAGTACAAGTTATTGATTACCAAAGTATAAATTATCGTTTGAATCTAGTACCCAGACAAAATTATTGCTTACATTACTAAATTACTACATTACTAATTATCTTCCAGGCAACCACACAATTACATTTTTAAAAAGCACACTTGTATTTCAAATATACTAAAACAAATAACCACTATGGACCTACAACTGCACGGTGGAAAAAAACAACAACAAAATTATAGGGATAATGATCATCAATGTTTACAAACCTTCGATTCATCAGTCCAGAATTTTAAGTTTACGTCTGTTCACTTTAGGTGATATTAGACAACAAAATAAAAAATAAAATTAATAAAAAATAAAATTAACTAACATAAAACAAAATAAATGTATAACAAGTCAACCAACTATTAATGTCTGTATGATATAAAATGTCTTCATTTCGTTCAACTTTCAATTTATTTCAGTCTCCCAAAAACAATTTTCCATTTTTGGACTGCACGATATATACTGGATTGATTGTTAAATTAATAATTCATTATTATTCTTCACAACAACGGTTTAAAATTCCCTTTAGAACACTAGGTCTCTCACTTTCCACCCTTTGAGTGTACATTTATTTTTAAAAAAATGGTGATTGCTTGTTATTTTTGATTTTATTCATTTACCGTCTTTTCATCAAAGTGATTTTAGACTATGTGGGAGGTGAAAAAGGAGAGAGAGAAAAAACACATAATGAGGAACAAGCATAAATATTTTATTTATAACCAATATTGAAATAAAATAAATAAATCAATTAATTAAGTAAGTAAGTAATCAATAATTGAGTTGAACTCTTTACCTAGAGTGTTTTACTGCTGACTTTTACAAAAAAGTGTCCAAATGGACAATAAAGTAAGGATCTTGCTACGATTATCCAGTCATCAATTTTTTTTATACGTTGTACGATTTCTCATATTTTGAGGAATATATTGTTTTATCACACTGCCGTCATTAATTATATGATTATGTAATTTTTTTTTTGTTTTTTTTTGGGGGGATTCTAATCGAAAGTGGGTGAACATTGATGAATGTTATCGTTATTATAATAATTTTGTAATCAATTCTTCGACCGTGCAATATTAGGTCTAAAGTGAATACATTGTTTAGTATATATTTCAGATTAAAAGTTTTTTTTTTTTAAATGTCCAGACTTATCTGGAAATACCTTGAAACAGTCTGGAATCAAAACGAGCCAACTGTTGTCTGTCCGTCGATCCGTCGATCGGTCTGTCGGTCGGCCCGTTGAGCCATATCTCAAAAACCACTGAACGGATTTTGACCAAAACTTAATAGGAACACAGCCTTTGTTACTGGCCTTCCTCCTCCTCATATTTGCTCTAGCACAAAGTCCAAGGTCACTGAAGTTATTTTGTTGCTAAACATCTTTAGCTCAATATCACAAAACCGGCTATAGCGATTTTGTTGATTTTTTTTTTAATATACAGGTACCTCAGATTACGGGCCATCCTTCACTAAGAGTCCGTTGTCGGTCAGTCGCTCCGAATTTCACTTTTTTTTTATTTTTAAATTTTTTGTCTTATCGCAAGAATAAATGAACTGAAATTCAACATTTTTTATCTTGCGGATACCTTAACTACTCCTGGACATGTTAGGTCATTCGTATTGGTACTTTCTCAATGGCCTTACCACTTTCTAAATACGTTAACCGCTGTATCTAAAAACTGGCTGATCCTATTTTCATAATTTTGTGCTTGCAGCTAGTTCAGACCGTGCATTATCATTCCACGTGTTCCTCTTGCTTCGTTAGGAGAAATCCGAGTCAAACACACTGCTAAAAACGTTAACACTTTAAAACACGCTTTTTTTTTTGACTACGTGTGTGAGTGTCTGCAAAAATATATAATTTGAATGGCTCGCCATCATGTGTTAGTTTTAAAAAGGAGATAACAAGCTGAGATTTTTAATTGGCGCTTTCCAAACATCAGGCCTTGCAAAGACTATTCTGCAAGGCACAGTGCAAGGAGGTAGAAGAAGAGGGAGACCGAAAAAGAGGTGGGAGGACAACATTCGAGAATGGACTGGTTTGACACTGAGCGAAGCCATCAGGGCTGCTGAGGACAGAGAAAGATGGAGTATGCTGGTTAAACGATCATCTGTGGTGCCCCTACGACCTTCGGGTTACGGGACAGGATAGGTAGGATAGGCTTTCCAAACAAACGTATTGTTTCTTCAGGAAGGATGCATGGCCCTAAAGAATTAAATCCCGGGCAATAACGATTTTCCCAGTTTTAAACGCTTTGCAAACGATGGCTTTGTCCCAGACCTCTTTCTTGTCTCACAGCATTCATCGCAGCGAAGAACTAAGTTTCAACAAAAAGAAAGCTTTACCTAGCGTACTTATTGCTGAGGAGCTAATTCTTTTAGCGTATACTAGTGCTCTATACTAATTCGCTTTTAGCGTATAAGTGCTCTATACTAATCGTATTTACGAGAACAGTTACTTTACAACAACAACAACAACAACATCATCATCAGCATCATCATCATCATCATCATCATCATCATCCAAGAAACGCCTATCCAAATTTTATTATAAATTACCCGGACCAGCTGTTGTCAACGCTTACGCCATAAATATTCTTAATCGATGTGCAGGACTGTTATGATATATGCATGCTTTAGGATACCAGCATTTCCCGAACAACAATTAAGCTCAGCAAGGATAAAGTTCTTATCTTTTCTTCTGTTAAAGATTTTTATTTGTTTGAGGCAGGAAAAGAGAAGATAAAAGCACCACAGCGAGTCGTCAGATAAAACCCAAGCTTTGGTGTTTATTGTAAAACTCTTTATCAAAGTAAAACAAGGTTAAATCAATATATCTATATGCTTTATTTGTTTCATTCTCACCTCTTTAAAAAAAAAGGTTACCGTTGCACGTACGATTGTATTCTTTATCCATGTGCAAACTTTATGGCATACAGTTTTAACGAGCTGCACGACTGGCTTGTAAAAAAAATTTGAAATACGATACGTGTGAATATGCTATAATGACCATTACCTGGCATTAAAGAGCTTGCGAAACATGGACCCTCACAGCAGATCTCCAACGAAGAATACAAAGCATGGAGATGAGGTGCTACAGAAGACTTCTGGGCATTTCCCATACCCAGCACATCACCAACGACGAAGTCCGACAGACCATCACACAAGCCATTGGACAACACGATGACCTGCTCACAGTGGTGAAAAAACGGAAACTCCGATGGAATGGCCACGTCACTAGATCATCAGGTCTTGCAAAGACCATCCTGCAAGGCATAGTGCAAGGAGGTAGCAGAAGAGGGAGACCGAAAAAGAGGTGGGAGGACAACATTCGAGAATGGACTGGTTTGACACTGAGCGAAACAATCAGGGTTGCTGAGGACAGGGAAAGATGGAGTACGCTGGTTAAACGATCATCTGTGGTGCCCCTACGACCTCCGAGTTATGGGATAGGATAGGATAAAAAGCTAGAGAGAACTCCTCAAGGCTCAAGGCACTTTATTACCCAATGGATTCAAACTACAAAGGATTTTGTTTTGGTGATGTGGTAAAACTTTCAGTAACTCTGCGACAACAAAACTCCTTTCACTGGACAATAAGACTTTGAATAATCTATTAGAAGAAAGTTGTTTTAAGAAGTAAAACACAAACGCGCGCGCGCTCACACACACGCACGCACGCACTCACCCCATACATGCACAAACTCACTCATACACACACACTTCCACATAGGTAATTAAAGTAAGACAATCATATAATGTGCATTAAAACATCAAGAAATTGCACTACCAGCACAGTATCACAAATGAAGACAATTGGCATTAAGTGCATTATATCAAAGGAAAACGTGAGCTGGCAGTTCAGTTCAGTTCCACAGCCGGACAGGTCGTTGGGGAGACATGAGGGATGACGACGAAGTGAGTTGTCGCCACTTTGATCTGTCTTCAGCTAGTGTCAGGAGGCGCGGCATGTCTAACGCCCTCCATGTTTTGACATCGAGTCGGGGTTATGAAAAACGCAACTAATAGTCCGACGACGTTCAGTTCGGACGCCTATGAAGTCATCCGAGCTGTGCAGCCTACTTGGTGCGGGGTATGAGCTTGCGATTTGGAAGTCGCTCAACCTTCCATTGTTAGTACTATTCCTGCTATCCAACCCATCGCCACGTGGCTTTAGCCTACTTTCCACTTTCGATTTTGATTTTGTTGCATAACATGAAAAAAAACCGTCAATCGGATTAAAAGGCATGCGCACAGCAAAGAATAACTGGTTAGAAGAGCAATGCCAGGAAATATAGAACAGTCTGAACAAGAACAACAGCAAGAAGGCCTACCAGACTGTGAAGCGGCTGACAAGTGTTAAACAGCCCAAGGTCTGCACGATCCAAAGCAAGGCTGGCATATGCCTTACAGAAGCACAGCGTAATCACGACACATCGCACATAAAAAGATCACCATGCACCAGGCTAACTGTCCTCATAAACTATCCCTCGTTCCCTATCTTTTCACACACACTCATATTATATAAGCGAGCGTTGTGGCCAAGTGTGCTAAGGCGGGACTAACTTGCCTTGTCCACAGGCCAGAAACCAATGGCGCCCGACAGGTGTGGGTTCGATCCAGCATCTGGGCGTTATGTTTCTCCGAATAGTCCAAAGTAAATATATAATCACAGTCTTTCCACCAATGATTTAAACATGTCAAAAAGAGTTAAGCAAAGGCAGGTCAATACAAAAATTTAATTTCTAAGGAAATTATAATTATTTAATGAAAAAAGGTTCATCTGAAATCATTACACCATGGGTTAATTCATTTTCAACACTGCATCATCGGCGTAGCCTAACATTCAAATGTTCCACAGAACCGATCCATCTTTCATGTAGACTTATGACAGAATAGCACCTTGTTTCTTTATTGTTCTTTATTTTTTTAATTCAGTCATCGGTTATGGTGGAGCATGGATGACAGGAACAACAGAGAGAGAGAGAGAGAGAGAGAGAGGGGGGGGAGAGAGGGAGGTAAAAGGTAGGTAAAGGTAGTCCCATAGCCTGTGGCCGTAGGGGGAGCCTGATGTTGGAGATCACACTTATCTTGGGCCAGCGTAATGAGGGTGATGCCCATCTCTCTCCCTCGCTGCTTTACCTTCCCCACCCTTAAGAGAGTAGGTACTCAGTCACAGTTGAGTCAACTGGAGGCGTTGTTATTTGTCGCTTCACGTTTTGCGGTCACCCATCCAAGTGCTAACGTTCATCATCATCATCATCATCATCATCATCATCATCATCATCATCATCATCATCATCATCATCATCATCATCATCATCGTCAGAATTAAGACGAGCAAAGGAAGTAAGAAATGAATGTGTAAATGACAAACTAATATAAAATAAAATAAAAATAAAAATAGTTTAAATTAAATTGCATTAAAAATATATTAAATAAAATTAAAACGAACATAAGCTAAAAACCCTCAAAAATACACCTTGGAATACTTACCTGAACACAGTAGAAGAAGAGTTTAGCGGCAGTGACTGTGTGACCATTCAATGTGTAGAACAACACCCAGTCATGTTCAGTGACCCCTTGGTAAACTGTAGAGTTGGACGTGAACGAATTGCTCATGATGACCATCGGGTACCAAGAGATATAGATATAGATAGTCAGGGGTCCCGAGTTCTTTAGAATATCCTTCTCGTCATAATTTTGAATCCAGCTGATCTCGAACAATCTGGTAGTATAACTTTTGGAAATACGTTGTCGGTGTGGAATTTAGATTTTTTTTGTTTTTGGTTTCTTTGGGGTGGTACTCAGGAAGCCGTTACCCAGTAAATAAATCCGCGAAGCGGTGAATAATCCCGAACCGTGCTGTACGGCTTCGCTGATTTATGCACGGGGTAAATGCTTTTTTAATATGACCCCTAATGGCCTGCAGAGGGAAAAAAATCCAGTCCAAATAAATACATAAATGTCCAAGGTACAATTTTGTTTTCTTCGAAGTAAATCCATGGGTAGACTAACTAATCAAACTTCGTTCACAAAATCTCACACTGTAAATCACAGCACTTTAGACGGTCCAGGAATGGTACTTCTTGTGGCATTAAAAGGGGTAAAAACAAACAAACAAACAAAAAATCTGTCCTGATGATTAAAGACTATTTATAGTAAAATATTTAACTTTCATTCTGCTTCTCATGCGTGTCGCTAAATTTGCCTGGGTACGATGTAAAAGACTCGCGATAAATAATACAGACAGCGTTAGCGCATGCTGACAGGGAATACTGCGCATACCGCTGTAAAAAGATGAGGGAGCATAAAGTGTAGCTCAGACCCACGGAGCACTACTAGTGAAAGGAAAACGTAAGCCAGTCTCAGCTAGGCTGTGTGATGAGGGAGGCGGCCTAGAGGGTACGGGTTAGAGTTGTGACGGTTTTGAGAAATGACCTGGTGGCTTTTGGCATTAGGGGTCTCTGGCATTAAACACTGCGCAGCTTGCAGCATTGCAAGTTCGGACATTGGCCGACATGGGTTTAAACACGACACGTCCAGCATGCTCTTTGAAATGTGTTTGAGTGCGTTAAAATGTGCACGAAATATTATTGTACTGTAATACTAATCCACAAATAAAGGGAAATACTTCAGTTCAGATCACACTGTATATATGCACGCAATGGGTATTTTAAGCAAAACGCACATTTCTATAATTATAAACCGCGTTGGCTACCTTTTGGGTTTTCATTTAACATCTTTTTAAGAGCTACGGAATCTTCTTGAATCTTCCAGCAATGTAGCCTATTCCAGACCTTTCTCTGCTTCAAACAATGTTCTATGACTGAACACACAGCATGAATAATTCAGTTAAATAGCAATATATCAACTTTCGCATTTAGACTGTCTAGTCTCATTGGAGCTTTGGGCATATATTGTTATATCCTCGGTCTTCCCGGTAATGTTACCATGCAAATTAAAGAAAGAAAACGCTCCGATAATGGAAAAATAAAAAAGGACTGAAATCACAAGAATAATTTTGTGTCTTTCTATTACAATCACATGCTGCAAAAGCATCGCCCTATTAATCTGAAAATGCGTGAACAACTTTAAATTACGTGCTGTCAAAGACCACACGACGTCATTTATTTTCTTGCCGTTTGATGACAAAACAACGCAAGTCTATTTTGTGTGTATCAAACATGAGATTTTTACATCCGCATTGGGACCACAAAATGGATTCATCTTCAGTTAAATATTTTAAATGTAAGGTGTCTTTAGATTGTAAGACCCAAACAAGTAAATCACGAATTGATCAAAATATTAAGCAGAAGAAGAAGGGCACCAATACCATACACAAAATATCGATTATAACAAAATCGCGCTGGGGGACTTTTAAATTTCGTTTTGTCACCATAGGTAAGATTTATTACGTGGTTGAAACCTTACTCAGGCATGTTACATGGGCAGGTTGCATGCAAAGACAATCAGAACGAAGAAGAAGATTGCACATAACTATGCAGGGCGCTGCCAATTCCACGTAGCACAGACGCCTGTACAAGAATATCTCTCCAAGAAGGGCGTCCCCCTCTGTTCTATTATATTAAAAACCACGTTCTCTAGAGAACGCTCTCACTGTGCCACGTGGCTATAGGACTAGAACCCAGGCGCCCGAATCTCTCTGAGTAACGTTCCTCTCTCTGCTAGCTATAATACAAGTTATGCAGACAGCACTCCACTCCGCTCACATCTCGATTCCGGCGCCTGTGGATTAAACAGAGCTTCATCCACTCTCATGCGTTATTATCATGTCAAGATAACCCAGAAAATTGCCCACATGCAATCAGATGTCTTAGATTTTTATCATGCTTCCGACTCATCAAATCAAAATTACATAACGAAAGAAGAAGTAGGCAGGAAAAAAATCAGAATAAAATAAAAGGGTGCATAAAAAATCCCAGCAAAATTAAATTCATGCATTAAAATAATTAACCAGGTTTGCTAACAGGCAGAAAGAGTGTCATTATCATTAAGTTAGTGACGTTATTCCTACTAAATTTAAATTGGTTATTCATTGTCCTAAAGTATGGCATTGTCTTGGAGTTGAGGAATGGAAAAAAAGTACCCGCAATTGATCAAGGGGTGGAGCGTCGAGCTCATGCGTCGGAGTACCATATAGTCTGTTTGCCTACACAATTCCTGACTGTTAAATATTCAATTCACGCCGTCATCGTTGAGAGGTAGATGCTAGCAGTGGTCATTACTGCATAAGTTTTGTACTTATTTTGAATTGTAGTGCCCAAAGTACGTCTAAGGCGGAGATTGATAAAAATTTAAAAAACAAAACACCTTACAAAATGTCTAATTTAAGAGGTGGGTCTAATATTTGCGAAAATATACCCCAGAAGTCGTGTCCGAGCGTGTAAAGGGTCCTTTGCTTAAGCAGTAAATGGCTTATCTTTCTTGGAATTGAGACTCAGGCATCCAACAAATGAATAAATGATCCAAGCTGTCTGGGGAATTAACCAAGCGGGAATTGTGTGTGTGTGTGTGTGTGTGTGTTTGTGTGTGTATGTATGTGTGTATGTATGTGCGTGCGTGCGTGTGTGGTATTAGGTGGCTTGTAATGACTGTGTGCATCGGGAGTTTCACTTCTATAATAGGAATTAATAAACTCTTCTATGATCATACTATTCAGTATAAAAGTTTGTGAAGAAGATTAAAAAAAAAAAATGTCCGCAGGGTGAATTTATTTTGGATTGCTTAGTTGTATATGATATCTGTTTTTGATGATGAAGTTTCCGTGCTGTCACAGAGAAATCAGCACAAGTTTCATGCAATGTCGTATGCGATTAATTCTCGCAATGTGATATTCTATGTAAATCCTAATCCACATTACATCTGCAAAATAATCGGGAAATTGTTAGCCATAACGGGATGCAAGGCAAAACTTAATGCTAAAGATCCTGAATGAATGTAGCCACTTGATGTGTGAAAGTAGATAGGAAGTAATTTTCGTGATGTTTAATACTCAGTGACACAAGCCTGTATTCATTCTACTCTGATCCTTGAGAGCTAACAGTACCTCAGCGTTAAGAAACTTATTTGGGTTTGATGCTAAACCAAATACAGTGTAATCATGGTGATGTTTTATTCACTATTTGTTTTCTAACTAGCCCCATTACTTTAGCATTAAAAATCTTATTTCGTTTTTTGTTTTAAGAAAATAAGGTATAATCATGATGTTTCATTCAATAATCTATTTAATATCAAGCCTTTTATGTTTGTTTTGGATCCTTGGAAAATAGCACACCGTATTTGGTTAATGTGTGAGTTATTAATATGTTTATGCAAATCCAGTCAACATTTATCAAGCAGTCGATGTTAATCAGAAATATTATTTTGTTAATCAGAAATATTATTTAGTCTACAACACGATCTTAAATTTGGTGGGTCATATTTTCTTCCTGTTCAAGTGTACGCTGCAATGAAGCTGCCGTGATTTTCAGGACGTAATATACACGAGTGACAAAGTAAGATTCAAATGAGAAACGAAATCTATACAACTTACTGCAACATATGTATTCTTTAAGAAATAATTTTCTGTTCACACAACCACAACCTCACTCATACTGACACATTGCTGACAGCATGGACTGTCTATTCTACTCGGTTTCCATGTTGTAAATGGTGTAAATAACTGGTATGCCACATGACGAGTTTTCTTTCCTAACAACATTCGTAGTCACAGACTGCATTAACTGCATAGACTAATTAATATATTAACTAATAGTGGCATTGCGTGTAGAGATTATACTGAGAAAGAAAATGTAAATTTCCTGCACGTCACCAATGTGACCTTCTATAGGATCTTCGTAGTCAGCTGTAGCTATTCTTAGTGTATACTAAGTGTATACTTTTGTTTTTATATACAACAGTTTTCACTTACTACAGAAGACTTCTGGGCATTTCCTATATACAGCACATCACCAACGACGAAGTCCGACAGATCATCACACACGCCATTGGACAAAACGATGACATGCTCACTGTGGTGAACAAAGCAAACTACGAAGGTATAGGCCACGTCACCTATGGAATTCTCTTTGTAAAATATTTTATTTTCACCACTTTTAGCTAAATTATTATTATTTTTTTAGAAGCCCTATCTATCCTATCCTATCATATCCTATCCTATCCCGTAACTCGGAGGTCGTAGGGGCACCACAGATGATCGTTTAACCAGCGTACTCCATCTTTCTCTGTCCTCAGCAACCCTCATGGCTTCGCTCAGTATCAAGCCAGTCCATTCTCGAATGTTGTCCTCCCATCTCTTTTTCGATCCCCCTCTTCTTCTACCTCCTTGCATTGTGCCTTGCAGGAAGGTCTTTGCAAGGCCTGATGATCTGGTGACGTGGCCATACCATCGGAGTTTCCGTTTTTCACCACTGTGAGGAGGTCATCGTGTTGCTCTATGGCTTGTCTGATGGTCTGTCGGACTTCGTCGTTGGTGATGTGCTGGGTATAGGAAATGCCCAGAAGTTTTCTGTAGCACCCCATCTCCATGCTTTGTATTCTTCGTTGTAGATCTGCTGTGAGGGTCCATATTTCTCAAGCGTATAGGGAGATGGAGATGACAAGGGAGCGCAGCAGTCTTATTTTGGCATGTAGACTCTTTTTTTTTTTTAGAAGCCCTATGTATCCTACTCTTTTTCTAGGAGCCCTATCTACCTGGCAAGGTTTTTTAGAAGCATATTTTGTAAATAATCATTGGTTTATAAACAATGTAAGATTTATCTAAATAATAGATTGTCGGTAAATAACTTATTATTTACCTAAACTCAGCTAAATAAATCATGATCTAGGTAAATAAAGCATTGTTGCTAAATACAGAATTATTTACCTATATAATGCATTATTTAGCAGATTGTGTGAAATAATGTATTATTTAGAAATGCTTCTAAATGTTTCTAAATAGGTAATAATTTGTTTACCTGTATAATGCAATATTTTGCAGAATTTGCTAAATAATGTATTATTTAGAAGACGTTTCTAAAAAACGTATTACTTACGTAAACGATTCATCGTATAGGGACTGCAATTTCATTATTTAGGGGATTCGCAGATAAAGTCTTATCACTGTGAGGTGATATGTAATGATTTTACGCTGTTTTGCAATTTAAAATATGGCCACTGCTTTATTTTTTATATGTTCGCAAAAGAATTAATATACGAAACTGCAGCGTTAACGGCTCCGGAAAAGAGGGATCCATCATTATTTATTCATTGGTGGGATTACCTTCAGAGTAAATAAACATAGAGAACTCGCAAATGAGGGCGATCTTGTAAAAAAAAAAAAAAAAAAAAAAAAAAAAGCAGAAGGGTTGATTCCAATTTTTCAAAAATTAAATACTTCTGCTACTTCTTCTATACCTATATCTGCGTTTCCAGGTTAATAAATACAAAAAGAAAGCATATTTCTTTTTTTCTTTTTTTTCTGACGGGGACACTGAGAACGCTGAACACTCATGCACAAAACGGACCTTGACATTTCGATTGTGTTCGGGACGTTAAAGACGTTTTATCTGCGAATTTGTGGAGTGATATATGTTGGAAAATAAATAATTAACACAAATTTTTGATATAAAATCTTTGGAAAGACCTTGCATTTAATTATAGAAATCAGTCAGATTATTTTTAAAAAAACACATGTTTCAAGCGAAGCCTGGAATCCCTTAAATAATAAAAATTGCAGTCCCTAAACAGTGAATAGTTTACGTAAATAATGCATTGTTTACCAGCATCTTCTAAATAATACATAATTAGCAAATTCTGCTAAAAAGAGAGGGAACAGGGAGTGAGGGGAAGGGAGAAGGGTCGTGGAGGAGGTTACATTTTTTTATTTTGACTTTTATTGTGTATCCTATCCTATCCTATCCTATCCAGTAATTCGAAGATCGTAGGGGCACCACAGATGATCGTTTAACCAGCGTACTCCATCTTTCTCTGTCCTCAGCAACTCTCATGGCTTCGCTCAGTGTCAAACCAGTCCATTCTCGAATGTTGTCCTCCCACCTCTTTTTCTGTCTCCCTTTTCTTCTGCCTCCTTGCACCGTGCCTTTCAGGGGGTGGGGAGGGAGGGTCTTTGCAAAGCCTGATGATCTGGTGATGTGGCCATACCATCGGAGTTTCCGTTTTTTCACCACTGTGAGCATGTCATCGTGTTGTCCAATGGCTTGCGTGATGGCCTGTCGGGTTTTATCGTTGGTGATGTGCTGGGCATAGGCAATGCCCAGAAGTCTTTGTATTCTTCGTTGTAGATCTGCTGTGAGGGTCCATGTTTTGCAAGCGTATAGGAAGATGGTGAAGACAAGGGTGCGCAGCAGCCTTACCTTGGAATTTAGACTGATGGTCCTGTCTTTCCAACCTAGTCAGGGCAGCAGTTGTTTGTGCAATCCTGGAGATGATTTCCTGTCGGGACCTACTGTCGAATACAATGGCTCCTAACTATTTGAAGCTATGCATTGTGTTGAGGGATTGGGCCTTGGAATTTGATGTCTACGTTGATGCCGGTGTTGTTGTTGGTCATCATTTTGGTCTTCTCTGCACTTATTTCCATTCCATAGGCTCTGGAGGTGGTGTCAGGGCCAGTTGTACCAGTTGTTCAAGTTCTTGTTCCTCTCCAGCCAATCCATCAATGTCATCCGCAAAAGGGAAGTTGGAGATTGCTCTATCCCCTATGCTGACTGTGTCTTTGTGATTTGCAAAGGCATCCGACATGAGGCGCTCTAGGAAGATGCTAAAGAGTGTTGGAAAGAGTAGGCATCCTTGACGCACACCGATTGTTGTTCTGAACCAGTTTCCGATGGCGCTGTTATGGAGACTTTACGGATAGCATTGTGATACAGGCTTTTGATGACTTCAATAAATTTAGGGCTGATGTTGTACTCTTATGGTTGCCCACAGAGCTGCATGCCAGGCTCGGTATGCTTTCGCCGAAAATGTGGTCCGGCCATGGCCGGTGTGGCCAGTATGGGCGTAAGGGCCCTGAAGTGGTACTTAAACAGAAGGAGTACATCTCTTGCATGTCATCTGGTTTTCTTATTTTTTTTATTTAGACAGTTAAAGCTCTGAATAGTGAATATCTACTATATTGCAATACGATCGTAGTACAGACATAAATCATACTCAACTTAGTAACTTCTAACTAAAGGAGAAGGTATATAAAATATCTTGAATTTTCTGTTCGGTTTACCATGTTTATCAAAATCAGACTCTTTATCCTTAGCATAATAAAAAGCTTCATACCACAACTATTACAGTATAGATCCCCTACACTACAGACAAAACAGAGGGCTGAATGCCAAAGAAGATAAAACACACCAAAGCCCTGTTCTGCGAACAAGTTGTACATTAGCAGTTTACAAACTACATAAGTTAAACGCGATTTTTGACTAATTAATGAACAATCCTTAAAAGTTGCGTACCGTACTGTATAAGCTGCATATGAGTTACACGTAGTAAGCGATAGGTAGAAGTAATTACAGAGTACTTAGGTCACGTGATGTCCCAGAGAGCGTGAGAAAATGTAAAGAAGATTCAATATGGCGGATCAGCCCTCAAAATCGCTGGATTCCTCGTCACCAACAACTTCGTCGACCATACTACCTAAGATAAACGCGATTTGTGACCGTTTAATGAATAATCTTTAAATGCTGCGTACTTTATAAGCTGCATATAAGTTAAACGTAATACTGGGTAAGAAGTAATTATAGAGTACTGAAGACACGATGTCACTTGATGTCCCAGAGAAAGCGAAAAAATGTGAGAAAGTGTCCACATGGCGTAGATCTACCAGCCCTCAAAATTGCTAGATTCCACACATCACCAACAACTTCGTAGACCACAGGTATTTCGTGATAGGACCAACCCTCTAATAAATGTAACAAATAAAATTCGTGCTGCTTTATTTCCACAAACAAAATTCGTGCTGCTTTATTTCCACACTGCGTAACAGAGATCGGCCGAGTCTCATGTCGCCTCTCACCAGTGTATGCTGCTGGTCGTATAACCTACCTATTACGCCAGGTGATATAACGTAGTTGGACCTATATTCCACTTCCTTTCCAGGTCGGGACGGGGAAAACGATTACTTAACACTCCAACTCAAGAAGAAAATCTGCAATCTGTAACCAGAGGCAATGATTGTGGAGAGGCGAACTTAAGTCTTTGTCAGTCTCAGCTACGCATTGTGTTATGCTTTTATTTCGTCGACCATTTTTTCTGCACCGGCTAGAAGCGCGAAAACCTTGATGTAAAGCATAGGCCAACTGTGTAGCTTTACATGGAAGAGAAGTGGCACAAATCAAAGTTGACATAAACACAGATCTAACAGGTTTAAAATACATCAACACTCTATAAGAGTGCAATCTGTCCGATGGAATGTTTTGCTGCACATCGTAGAAATACTCTTTTACTTTTCATGCCGCTATTGAGAGTCTGGTTGGAATGTTAAAACATTTATTATGGAAAAATACTTAAAAACAATCAGTCCAAATAAAAAGATGGCTGCTTCCTGTTTTTATCTCGTGTTTTACAAACGTTGCATTGTAAGTCACTAACCTTCTGTCGTTCGAATTTACTCCAAATCAAATTCATTATCTTTGCAGATCATCATATCCAGGGGTGTAAGTGGATTGTTATTATACCGCACACTTTCCAGCTCAAAGAGTTGCTAAAGGAGTTGGCCACTGAGACCCATCACGCTCCAGATAATTTTGCTGGAGTCATGATCCAAATCCACGTCAGTCAAGAAACATTGCATAGCTCACACGAGGCCATGGGTAGACCGCTTGACTTTTTGGCATCACGCTCTTTTTATTTATTTATTTATTTGTTTATTTATTTATTTATTTATTTATTTATTTAGTTATTTATTTATTTATTTATTTATTTAACATCTGTTTACCGAAGTAATTTTAATTTTAAACTATGAACACACAAAAATCCCAGAACAGTTCGATTTCAAATAATATTTATTATAAAACAACAATAACATCAACAGCAACAACAACAAAACTGCTACCCAACACATTCGAGAACAGGTGTATAACGGAAGTTCAAAAAATTCCTAACAATTGTTCAACCATCATATAGCAAGTAAACACCTAGTAGCCACGTCAAACACACACTTGTTACAGTCGTTTGTAGGTAATTAGAAAACTGGGCTTACAAGAAGGTTCGTTTCAACTACACTAACAGCAACACTTCTAGCTAGTCACTCCAATTACTTGTATTGGCACATTCCATTACGATGTAATGTTAAAATGATCGTGGCATAGTGCTCTCTTGATTAAAGGAGATACTGTTTTGTGTAAACGAAAAATAGTGAGATTGCCATAGTAACTGCTTTTGAGAGAGTAAACAATATAACCACACAAACAGACACACAGACAGAGAAATTTACGCACACACATACATACATACACACGCACACACACTAACACACACACACACAAACACGCATATAAGCCGATCAATCTGGAATGTTACCAAAACAGGGTACAATAGGCATTATCCCTAAATAAACCAAAAGTAGAGTTGCTTCCCCTGAAGTGCGGTACACAATACATGTTGACAGCTATCCTAAATAAACCGAAAGTAGGTCAATGAGAGTTGCTTCCCCTGAAAAGCGGTACAAAATACATGTTGACAGCTATTTAGTAGTGACATTTACAAATCAAATGTTGTATTTGATAAAATTAAGTAGATTTATGAATGACGTACAGGATTGAGGAGTAATCTGCTCTTTAAACTTGATTGTGTTCGTGGCGCAGCTTACTACACAGGTGTGTATAATTTATACACGTATCTACCCCATTTTAAGAAAAATTGGGAAATCCCTTATCGATATTTACGGTTGTACTGTACTGTTTTCCAGTGGATAATATGTTTTAAAAATGGGGAAGAATTTTGTTTCCCTATTTTTTTTAAATACTCCATTTGTTACCACGTTTATATTACAAAAAATCCCCAGTTGTGCGGTTTTACCAGTACACACACACATACACACACACGCACAAAACACAAACACACAGTCATACACTTAAACATACCACCATTCAGAAAATGGTTTGTTGTAGGTCCTATAAAATCTAGTTGCATAGAGTTGCTTAAGGTTGTTGATCACCATTCAAACACCAACTTGGCCCAAACCAAGGATCGAAGTCGTGCACGTCTGCGCACAGTGATTAGGTGATGCTACTGCTGCTGCTACTGCTGCTGCTGCTGCTGGTGATGATGGTGGTGACGACGATTACGACGACGACAGAGATGATGATGATGTCCGCTACCCATCCTCCTAGTGTATTTCACCGGGGAGGGAGTTTACCCTCACCTTCATTGATCTCATTCACCTAGCCACATATTTGTACCCTACCGTTCTAGCATTTAACATTGAAACTTACTTACGTGATTACTTACACATTATTGATACTTTCACGATAATATGCTTTGCTCATAAAATGTCTTATTCGTATACTTGTTTTATGCCTATTTTCTTATTATCTTTCATTACACACCCATTACAATACCATAATCATCATCATCATCATCATCATCATCATCATCATCATCATCATCATCATCATCATCATCATCATCATCATCATCATCATTATCATCATAATCATCATCATCATCATCACCATCATCACCAGCATCATCAATCCATTCACCAGCATCATTATTAACATTGTGATCAATATCCCCTTCCTCCTTCTTCCCTTCCTTCTCCTCCTCCTCCTCCTCATCATCATCATCATTAACAGCAGAAACATCCTATAGCCTATGCCCATAAAAATGTAGGCTACTATAGAATATCAATTTGGAGCTCCTACTTCATACCATCAAAGCAAGAGGGCTTGGCCCCAGAGAAATAAAGAGACCTAACGAAATAGCTCATGACTACAAAGCCACCGTGAATCATGAATATGGCATCAAATAATTGTATTCCGCCAATTGTATGTAGCCAACCGTACATATCAGACCCAGGACCCCCGGGGGTTGGGCCATTAATAATAATAATAATAATAATAATAATAATAATAATAATAATAATAATAATAATAATAATGGAAATGGATACTATATACGCGCTTTTCCCCAAATCACCAATCATGCTCAAAGCGCGGCAATCTGTACCAACATACACTTATACACGCTCACCGGTTTCATCCACTCTCACACACACGCAACAAACGCACATCTATTACTAAAACGTGTGATGTAAAGGCAAGGAAGATTGCTATTAGAAGCCAGAAAGGAAATTGAATTTTTATTTTTATTATAAAGAGTAGATTGACTGAATTCCAATACCACTATTGGTGGGAGGGAGGAAACCGGGGTACCCGGCGAAATCCCTCGGTGACCTGAAAAAGTGTCGTACGTAAGTCACATAAGTTCGCCTATTCTGTCTAAGGTTCGTAAGTTGATAACAAACAATCTCACAGATAGTGTGTGTTACGATGACACGCGCACGATAATACGTGTGAGACGCGCACGATAGATCCGATCGTTTTGTTTTGCAAAGCATGCAATAATAGAGTGTATTTACCTTTGATTTGATTTTGCGTTGTAGTTGGAAGAAGCTTTGTATAATGTTGATAATTTTCGTTGGTCGTTATTATTGGGGAATTTTCTAGATTTGCTTGTTTACTGTCGATCGAAGCGTGTGGATAAATCTAGTGGTAGCTTCGAGATGTTCTAACCTAGATAAGGTTATATGACGTAAGACAGTGATGACGAATTTCATTGTGATTGGTTATAAGTGCGTCACGCTGGAACATTCGAACGTTCTCTTGAGTATAGAGAAACTATGTACCGCACTGTTCCAGTTCAAGAGAGAGAAAGTGAAAAGCGATTGAGCGATTGTATGCAGTTGTTGATGTATGCTGAATAAAGTTGGAAAACTTCATACGACGTCTCCTTGTTGATGAGTGAACAGGTTGCGTGGATAAACGAATCCGAGTTACACTTATCAGAAGGATTCAAGCATTGGGGCTGAATCAACTACTGATAAAAACCAACAACGAGTGTAACAGTGTGACCATTAAGCTTTATTCTCATCACACTAAATGGCTTGATGCGGTGAAAAAATGAAGAAAAAAAACACAAAAAGAGAAATCAATAGTTGTACTAAATTTAACAACGGAATACAAATAATTATCCCTAAAATATAAAGGTTTTAATCCGTACCACTAAAATACACCCTCACAAATATTATGAAAGTTATGTATAGGTGTACAAAATTATTCAATATTCAAACAAAACAACAGAAAAAGCTACGTTTATTTTTTTCTTAAAATAAAGCTTGCTTACTATCCCAAACATCCAAACAAATGACCTATCTGCGTATCAAAGAATATAATAACGATAATTGTGACTACTTGCGGAGTGAGGGGACATCAGGGAAAGCGTAAAAACAGAGGTTCTTTTTGCCTAAGATGGCGCGTTGTTACTTCAAGAAGCATCTGTTAAAAAGCGTCTCATTACATAACATTTAAACTAAATATACTAAATGTACCAAACTGAATTCTGGTTACAGAACATCCCTCATTGCGGGAATCGAACCCGCGACCTTTCCCGGCATAGGCAACCGGCGACTAACCGACTTCGCCACGAGGCCACCCCATTCAAAAGGGCAAGAGAGAGAGAGAGAGAGAGAGAGAGAGAGAGAGAGAGAGGTGGGAGTGGGATGGGGAAAGGGGGGGAGGGGAGGGGAGGGGGAGAAATATAAGTCTACCCAGACTCGTAGATCAACGGTCCGAAAGCTCGGTGCAGTAGGGTTTAGTTATTTAGTTAGTTATTGTTTATAGGGGCCAGCGGACTGCAAAGAGCCGAATCAGAACCACAACTTGGTTGAAAAAGGGCTCATCCCTGATCCGTATAAATGATCTGCTGAAACAACACTAATGGTAACACTGAAGGCACTCCACCAGCCGGTCATTTTACAATTAAGGCATCCCGTGCAGGAGACGCTGAAGTTGTACTCTAATTTATAGAACCTCCGTTTACAAAAACAAAATAGGATATAAACATCATTATAAAATATTAACAAAACACATCCCAGCAAACCAGCCCGATCTGGGCCCCACTCGGGCCGCGTAGGGCATCCCGACTTTTGTCTGGCTATAGTAGGGACCCACAAAGCCCTACAAAAACCCGATGCGTAGCGGAGTCCAGAAATGTGGATGCGTAACGATTCGCCCTCCCGTGTTCCGCCCGATTCTGCCCCACCACAAAGCCACGCTGCGCACACGCTAACATAGGCCTACTCTCGCTTCTCATTGGCTAAACTGTCTGGAATGTTTCGTCTGCTTCACATTTGCTGCGGCGTACGTATGTGAAAAATATTTATACAAAATCAATTCAGCAAGATATCATTATTTAATTGTGCTTATAATTCTTAATTTTTATCATACAATATGTAAAATATTGTTAAAGTATTTCTTTTAACTATTGTATTTATTTATACATTATAAGCCAAGGGTATATTTCCGTGCCCATTACTGCTGGTCTTTTCCGGTTGTCCTTAGGCGCCAATTTTCTACAGTTTTCTTCTACATTTGCATATGCTCGGATATTGTGTTTGCCTGCGAAAACCTATTCCGCTGTGGTTGTTTTTTGGGGCTTTGCCTTTCGTTTACGTATTTACACACGATTTCGATAGCGATGAAGATCACGTTAATATATATCGTTATCGAAATGGTGTGTAAATACTTAAGTGGGGACACACCAAGGACTTCCGAAAACAAAAACGCCTGTGCGGACAGTCCTAATAACACCAGACATCTCAATTCTTTCTTCATGCAATCACATATCATAAACAATATGTGGGATATGATTTTAGAGTAAATTAGCATTGGCCAGGGATGGGGCATTATCGGGGTTGTTTCTGGTTTAAGTTGGGTTACAATAGGGTTGGTGTTGGTATCCTGACGTATGGCAAAGGTTGGGTTACGGTCGGGTAAGTTTTGGGTACCCCGACGATCGCCCAATCTTTATCGAAAGTCGGGCTACTGTTTGGCGAACATGGGGTTACGATCAGGTAAGTTTCGGGCCCGAGTCGGTTCCAATTTCCATTTGCCCGATCGGGCCCCGAAATTGTGGTTAGCTGGATACATATAAAATGCCTACACTGCTAAATAATAATACCATAGAAAGCCCTAGTGACCATTTGGCAGAAAGCGTCCAATATCCCCAAGTTGACCCAACAGACCCCATACACAAATGAGGAGTTTTAGGAGAGTTTTCAAAAAGAAAACATAGGTGACTGGTCTAGCGAAGAAAATAGTAGGCTGATTGAACAGATTAGGAACGAGAAATAACAAATGAGAATGACAGAAACAGTGGTAATTTAAAGCACTAAATTTCCAGAAAGTGGGTATAAGATTTATACAGAAATCCCCGGCACCCCAAAGGGGGAGCAGTACCCAGCTAACCACAATTTCGGGGCCCGATCGGGCAAATGGAAATTGGAACCGACTCGGCCCAGATTCGGGGACAAAGATCGGGCGGTCGTCGAGCTACCCGAAACTTACCTGATCGTAACCCAACGTTCGCCGAACAGTAGCCCGATGTCCGGTAAAGATGGGGCGATCGTCGGGATACCCAAAACTTACCCGACCGTAACCCCACCTTTGCCGAACGGTAACCAGATTCCGGCAAATAACGGGCATACGTCAGGATACCCAAAGCCCACCCTATTGTAACCCATCTTAAACCAGAAACCCCCCCGATAATGCCCATCCCTGGCCAATGCTGATTTACCCTAAAATTATATCCCACATAGGCCTATTGTTTATGATATGCGATTGCATGAAGAAAGAATTGAGGTGTCTGGTGTTAATAGGGACTGTCAGCACATGCGTTTTTGTTTTCGGAAGTCCTTGGTGTGTCCCCACTGAAGTATTTACACACCATTTCGATAACGATATATATTAACGTGATCTTCATCGCTATCGAAATCGTGTGTAAATACATAAACGAAAGGCAAAGCCCCAAAAAACAACCACAGCGGAATAGGTTTTCGCAGGCAAACACAATATCCGAGCACATGCAACTGTAGAAGAAAATAACTAGAAAATTGGCGCCTAAGGACAACCGGAAAAGACCGGGTTTAAGCTCTAATACTTTTGAGCTCTAATACTTTTGAGCTCTAATACTTTACATGCGGAATTGATTTGTTTACAGGGTTCGCTGGGGAATTTGTCATTGGTGCAGAATGATGGTGACTTCTGTATTTCATTTTTAATGCACGCGTGTAAACAACCAACTATTTTCACACGAAATTATTTAGAGCCCGTTTCCTGTACGACAACAAGGAATGAAAAAAAAAAGAAAAAATAAAGAATGTATGAATGAATGAAGTAAAGCTTGTAGAAGAAACGAACAGCGCCAGATCATCTTTTTAAAAGCCCCAATACAAAGGCAATTCAAAAGCCCCAATTCAAAGGCTTTTGTTTTACAAAAACGGGTTTACCATAAAATTGGCATTGTTTTTACATTAAACGACGACACAGTGGTCTTCCGTTGCTGAACCCAACCGCTAAAGTTTGAATTTTTCAATTTCGGGCCTGAGCGGGAGTTATTTCCCCTGTTTTGAAACGGTACAGCCGTGTGACCTTTGACCCTACATCTGAGTGAACCAGGCGGCTGGAAGTGTGCGGCTTTGGCGTCTGGAGGAGGGTAAGGTTTATTTCATCAACCTAAAGCGAAATACCTTACAAGTACTTGTTTTTACTGGTTCTTTTTCTTACCGGCATTGGTAGTTGCTATTTTTAGTTCCACAATGTTGGCTGCTAGCCAAACGGCTGTTGCTATTAATCCTATCCTATCCTGTCCCATAACCCGAAGGTCGTAGGGGCACCACAGATGATCGCTTAACCAGCATACTCCATCTTTCTCTGTCCTCAGCAGCCCTCATGGCTTCGCTCAGTGTCAAACCAGTCCATTCTCGAATGTTGTCCTCCCACCTCTTTTTCGGTCTCCCCCTTCTTCTACCTCCTTGCACTGTGCCTTGCAGAATGGTCTTTGCAAGGCCTGATGATCTGGTGACGTGGCCATACCATCGGAGTTTCCGTTTCTTCACCACTGTGAGCAGGTCATCGTGTTGTCCAATGGCTTGTGTGATGGTCTGTCGGACTTCAACGTTGGTGATGTGTTGGGTATAGGAAATGCACAGAAGTCTTCTGTAGCACCTCATCTCCATGCTTTGTATTCTTCGTTGGAGATCTGCTGTGAGGGTCCATGCTTCGCAAGCATATAGGAAGATGGAGATGACCAGAGATCGCAGCAGTCTTACTTTGGAATGTAGACTGATGGTTCTGTCTTTCCAAATGGGCTTCAACCTTGTCAGGGCAGCAGTTGTTTGTGCGATCCTGGAGAGGACTTCCTGTCGAGACCCATTGTCTGACACAATGGCTCCTAAATATTTGAAGCTGTGCACTGTGTTGAGGGATTGGCCTTGTACTTTGATGTCCGTGTTGATGCCATTGGTGTTGTTGGTCATCATTTTGGTCTTCTCTGCACTTATTTCCATTCCATAAGCTCTGGAGGTGGTGTCAAGCCTCTGTACAAGCTGTTCAAGTTCTTGTTCCTCTCCAGCCAATCCATCAATATCATCCGCAAAACGAAGATTGGAGATTGCTCTGCCCCCTATGCTGACTGTGCCTTCGTGATCTGCAAGAGCATCTGACATGATGCGCTCTAGGAAGATGTTGAAGAGTGTTGGAGAGAGTAGGCATCCTTGACGCACACCGATTGTTGTTCTGAACCAGTTCCCGATGACGCTGTTATGGAGGACTGCACTGGTAGCCTTGTCATACAGGCTTTTGATGACTTCTATGATTTTAGGGCTGATGTTGTACACTTTCATGGTTGCCCATAGAGCTGCATGCCAGACTCGGTCAAATGCCTTCTTGAAGTCTATGAACACATGATATAGATGTTGTTGGTGCTGTAGGTATTTCTCACAGATTATTCTGAGGTTGAAAATCTGTTCAGTGGTACTTCGCCCTGCCATGAATCCTGCTTGTTCTTCAGCTATGATTTGTTCAGCTTGTGGTTTCAACCTGTTGAGTATTATTTTCAGGAGGACCTTGCTGGGATGGCTGATGAGGCTGATGGTGCGGTAATTTTCACACTCCTGAAGGTTACCTTTTTTAGGAAGAGTGATGACAAGCGACTGGGTCCATGGTGTAGGCCATTCCCCACTCTGCCAGATCTTGTTACAGATAGTGGTGAGAGCATCAGTCATCGCTTCTCCTCCTGCTTGTAGCAGTTCCGCTGGTATGTTGTCCACTCCCGCTGACTTCCCTTTCTTCAGCGATTGCACTGCTGCCTCAACTTCTTCCCGGAGAATTGGGAGGGTTTCTTCTTCTTCTCTGCTCTCGGGACATGCTAGAACTGATGGGTCTCCATTTGGTGTATGGTTGTAAAGGTCAGAGCAGTACTCTGTCCATCTGTCCAAGACTTCTTGTTCTTCTGTAAGGCAAATGCCAGACTTGCTTTGGATAGTGGAGACTTTGGGCTGTTTAACACTTGTCAGCCGCTTCACAGTCTGGTAGGCCTTCTTGCTGTTGTTCTTGTTCAGATTGTTCTCTATTTCCTGGCATTGATCTTCTATCCAGTTCTCCTTTGCTGTGCGCATGCCTTTTCGGATGTCATTGTTGATTTTTCGGTAGACATCAGCTCCCTGTGAGGTGTTCTTTTTCTTTTTTAACTCTCTTCGTTTATCACACAGATCCAAAAGTTCAGGTGTGATCCACGGCTTCTTCTTTGGTCGGTGCTTGCCAAGGATCTCAGTGGCGGCATCTGTTACAGCTGAGTTGAAGGTATTGGTCATGGTGTTGACATCTACTTCGCCTGCCCCCAAAATAAGCAGTGGTGCAAATTTCCCTCCAATTGTGGCCTGAAATATTTTTGCCACCTCCGGGTCTTGCAGTTTGTCCAGGTCGAACTTCAGCCTAGTGCACTTTGCTGTATTTACTCTCTTCAAATGGAGCCGGAAAGACATCATCACGAGATCGTGGTCACTTCCAATGTCTGCTCCTGGAAAAGTGCGTGTCCTGCCAATGTTGATGCTTGATCTGAAGCGTTTCTTGACCATGATGTAGTCGATCTGGTTGTGATGTTCCCCGCCGGGACTGTGCCATGTCCATCGTCTGGATTTTTTGTGGAGACCAAGCGTGTTTGCCAGTACCAGATTGTTGTAACTGGCAAACTCCAATAGCCTCAGACCCCTGTCATTTGTCTCGTTGTTGCAGTGGGGTCCGCATGTGTCTCCCCAGTTGCGGTGCGCATCTTGGCCAACCTTGGCATTCCAGTCGCCTTGCACTATGACTATGTCCTTCTTCGGCACTTGGTCAAGGACCGCCTGTATATTTTCATAAAAATCCTCCACTTCGCTGTCTTCATAGTCTGATGTTGGGGCATAGGCCTGGATGATGGTAATGTTGAAAGGGGTTGCTCTCAGACGGATGGTAATGAGTCTACTGGAGACTGGGCGGCAACCCATGACAGTGGCTAGAATGTTCTTGTGGACCAAGAATCCAACGCCGTGTTCGTGCCTGTCATCTCTACCGCTGAAATAGAGCTTGTGGCCTTTGTCAGTCGTTGTTTCACCTAGGCCTTTCCAGCGCAGTTCGCTGATACCTAGAACGTTCCATCGATAGTGGTCCAGCTCGTGGGCCAGTTCTTCTAATTTTCCTTCCGCAGTTAGGGTCCTGACGTTCCAGGTTCCTATGACGATGTTGTTTCTCGTGCGGATCTTGCTATATTGTCCATCAGTAGCATACTTAACACCTCCGTCCTGGTGGCCAACGGAAGGCGCGGTCCTTGTGCCGGGTGACGGCCCGGGCGACGACCGATCCGGTATGGAATTAGTGGATTGTGTCATCATGTAGTGTGTCTTGGGCAAAAAAGACCTGGCAGGGCCCAATCCTCTCCAGGCTGTTGGCCACAGCCGAAATCCACGAATACAGTGTGGCTCGCCTTGGCCCTGAGCACGTGGTCGTTGAACCTGTAGTAACGTGAGGTTCCTCCGCCCTGGCCGGTGACTTCTGTGTAGAAGACTTTCGCCCAGTGATGCCGTGCTAACATCACCCCTGTTAGTCGCCTCTTACGACACGCCGGGAAACGTTGGGTCTATTCTATTTGCCCGAACCCACAGAGCTATTAATAGGATTTTAAAAAAAAAATTACAGGATTTATTCATTATAAAAATAACTATACTTTGGAAAGAGTTATTTTTTGGAATAAGCTTATTATTGTAATCAGTGGTGCAACACTCACTGTGAATATTAAAAGGATCTATCGATAGGACGTGGTCAAAGTACGTGGATAACTTTATATTGTAGGTCCGTTTACTGCTACAATAACCGCTCTTAGCGAGTGAGAGCGAATGTATGCTAGCCAACACTGAAAAGAGTCAGTGAGTCAAAGAGAGAGAGAGAAGGGGAGAGCGAGTGAGAGGGAGAGAGAGGGGGGAAAGAGACAGGGAGAGAGAGAGGCTGGAGAGAGAGGGAGAGGGAGAAAGAGAGAGAGATAGAGATCTAGAGAGAGAATAGAGATAGGGGGGATAACCGCGAAACTTCGATGTCACCTAAATCGCACTGAGTTGTCTTTCTGCTAGTAGGCTTGCTGCAGCTGTCCTCGTGCGTTAAATACTTTGTCGATGGTTAAAAGTCCTCCTCCTCCTCATTATTTCTTCTTCTTCTTGAGTCATCATCACTGTCATCATACTTTAGAGTAGTGATGAAGGAGATGGTGGTGGTGGTAAGGAAGTTTGTTGTACATAATTATCATAGTAGCTCGTCCTCTTACTCCTGATCATCCATTACAGGTCGTCAAAGATCGAGGAATTTCTTAGGCATATATAGATTCTGTGGGATGATCGTTTAACCTGCGTACTCCATCTTTCTCTGTTACTCAGCACTCTCATGGCTTCAATCAGTGCCAAGCCAGTTAATTCTCGAATGTTGTCCTCCCACCTCTTTTTCTGTCTCCCTCTTCTTATGCCTCCTTGCACCGTGCCGTGCAGGTTGGTCTTTGCAAAAGCCTGATGTTCTGGTGACGTGGCCATACCATCGGAATTTCCGTTTCTTCGCCACTGTGAGCATGTGGTGCTGCAATGTCCCACATGTGGGAGTGCTTATCTATCAGTTCAGAAGAAATTTTCCTGTCACGAGCCGATTTGATATTAGTTCTTTATTGTAGGATAAACCTTTACATTCGATCATTGTGAACAGGAAACGTGCCATCTTAATTGTTTTATTGGAGTCATTGTGTCAGTGTGAATATACCCGGTACACTAATTTCTTTCAAAGGAAGATAATTACCATCTCACTAAAAGCGATGGCTGTACCACTGTAGTGGGTATTTAATCATGTCGCCAGTCAGCACCAACATCAGAGAGCTCAATGCTCTACTGAGGTAGCTTTACTTATAATTCATAAACGGAGGATCCCAAAGGATAAACTCAAATGAGAAATCCAGGAGCTATCGAAAATGATGATGATGATGATGATGATGATGATGATGATGATGATGATGATGATGATGATGATGAGAAGGAGGAGGAAGAGGAGGAGGGGGAGTGTCATGAACTGGCTAGTTTTAACTCTGCCTATCACTATTTAGCCTTGTGTAGTAATTGTAACAGTAGAGAGTCAGTGTATTACACAGCAGCATTTAAGGTACACAGCAGACCACACACGGCGAGCGAGCCACCCACATCGCAGTGACTCAGCACTTGAGCTTTGAATCTGACCGTTTTTAACCAATAAGAGCTCGGGCTTAGCGGGTAGAGCGGTTCTGACTGTGTCAGAGCCTAACACAGTTTGAATCAGTCGTGTGTGAGACGAGGTAGAGTCAACATCTCCACAGCTAGAGAAATCTCTTCACTCATAGACCAGGAAGCAGGACTTAGGAATCTTAGAATTCTCTCAAGTCATCACGGGCCTGAACTTGTCAAACAGGTAAATGAACACCCTTCTGTTTCATCGTGATATATTTATATTATTGTTGAAATTATGTTTGTGGAATTTGCTATGCATAAATGTGAATTGTTAATCCGAATTTGCGTGACCCTGTGGAAAAGCCGAACACGTGGCGAAACACGACCGGTTGCGCCGCCATGTTGTATCCCGTACGGAACCACTGTTGTTTAACTTATATGTATGTTTGCAGACCAGTGGCTGTACCACTGAATGTTTATATTATTATTAATTCTGTATGTGTATAGTTAGCCACGATTGATATTTATGTATGTATAGGAATTTAGAGTGAGATTCCAGTGGACCCCGGAAGTAGCAGAATGTTCGTCGCTTATGTATAGAGATGTGGAGCTATCACTGAGGGCTACTTTGGCTTTCAGTGAGACGCTCTGCACAAACCGATTATTCAGGGTTGTGCAGAATTTCGTCTCTTATATTACAGACGAGCAGGCGAGCTATCCTGTGCGTCCCACTCCACAGAAACGACGAGTTGGTTGAGGAGCCTCTACCGCACAAGTCGGAAAGAGCTACCCGGAAAAACACCCTGTCAGACCCCACAGCGTGGCAAGGGAACCCAACTACACAACGACACAGGTGGACCAGAAGCTACTTCACAGAAGGACTTCGCACGCACCATCTAGCAGTTAAGTGTAATCACCGAAGGTGCACTTAAACTGATCGGAACAGGACCACAGTAGTCCAACTCTTCAGAAACTGTAAAACGGACCACAGTAGTCCAAATCTACATGAAATATAATAGCAAGTGCCCGAGGAAGATAAAACAGCTGCCTAGACTATCAGCAATCGAACTATTAGCAGTGACTGAGACATTTTAAGTTAGATTAGTACTTAGAGAATCTTGTATAGAGTAGAAGAAATAAATGTGTGATTTTAACTGTTATCAAGTGGCTGGACTACATATGATTCATAGCCGTGTGAAAGCTAGTGTGACAGCAATCTCTTACCATTTTTCTATCTATTTCTGTACCCCAACCTTAACACAGAACGAGCTAAACAAATAAATTTATTGATTGATTGATTGATTTATTGTTGCTTTAGGTCCAGCGGACTCTTCCGAGCCAAATCAGGACCGGACAACCCCCGATCCGCATAAAAGATCTGCTGAAACAACCCCAGTGGGAAAATTGAATGCCCTCCACCGGCCAGTCACTTTACAATAAAGACATCCCACGCGGGGGACGGCTGAGGGTTGACCTCAACTACGCGAACACCCCGGTTACAAAAACAAAATAGAATACAAACATCATTATAAATCATCAACCAAACACATACATATAAAATGCCTATAGTGCTAAATAGTACATTCATAGGAAGCCCTAGTGACCACCCGGCAGAAAGCGTCCAACACTCCCAAGCTGATCCAACAGACCTCATACGCAAACAAGGAGTCTTGTCCAGGAAGAGTTTTCAAGAAAAAAGGTAGGTCATTGATCTAGCGAAGAAGAAGATAGTATAGCAGAGTGAAGGACAGAGCAGGAATAGGAAAAAGTAAATGAGGAAGACAGCGACAGTGGGAATTTAAAGCACTAAATTTCCATAAAGTGGGGATACTATTTATACTGAAAACCCCCGGCACTCCAACGGGGGTACTGTTGCCGCAGTGAAGCGTCTTGCCTATAAAGGAAAGACAGGTTTTCAACTGTGGCTTTCACTGTTCCCTTTATAGGTTTGAACAATCTACAGTGGCAAGATTGCTCATGACCCCAAGGGGTAATAAATTTATTAAAGTAATTCATAGGGTGACTTACTAGCAGTTCCCACCGAATAAACGTGAGGGTCCATAATTCCATTGTGCAGAGCCCATAAACCCCACGTGACACTTTAATTGGCGAGCCTGCCAGGATCTGTGTATAATAGGAATTGGGTATAACCGGACCTAAGTACAATAAAATTAGATAATAGTAGAAGTAGAATAACTTAGAATAGTGTAAGGGTATAACACTGATCAGTTTTGGTGCACTATTCTTTAGTTAAAAACCTTGTTTGCTTCAATTATTTTTGTGCCTGTATGTTGCATTGTTCTTTTGCAGGTTTTGCTTAAATAACTGTTGTATGCCATTTGACTCTTGTTTTATTCTATTATTGATTGCGAATTTTATGGTCTTTGCATTGTTGTTATTGAATTGCAATATTGCTAGTGTTTTGGTACTCCACGTGATTCAGAGGTTGTTCATAGACACTTTTGACAATGTCGGACCCAGTGGCCTTGAGATTGCGTTTCAAGGAATTAGGGGAAGCTTTACACTTAGCAGGGGGAGACCTAATTGCGTATATCAATGCAGAGATAGAGAAACAGGAGGCTAAGGCAGAGAGAGCAGCAGAGAGAGAGGCGAAGAAACTCGAAGCGGCAGAGAGAGCCGCAGAGAGAGAACAGAAAAAAGCAGAACTAGAAGCAGAGCAAAAGAAATTAGCATTAGAAGCAGAGCAAAAGAAAGCAGAGTTAGAAGCAGCAAGAGAGGCGAAGAAATTAGAATTAGAAGCAGAGCAGAAGAAATTAGAAGCAGAGCAGAAGAAACTAGAATTAGAAGTAGAACAGAAGAAGGCAGCATTAGCAGCAGAGAGAGAAGCAGAAGTTATGAAATGGGATTATGAGCGGGCAGAAAAGGAAAAAGACAGACAGCATGAGTTAGAGCTGAGGAGATTAGGATCAGGAGCTTCAAGTTCTTCCTCAACCCCTCCCCACTCAGATCAGCTAGAGGTAGCATCCAACCCTGTACAAGGAATGTCATTTCCACTGGGAACATTCAATGAGAGAGAAGAAGGGCTAGATCTCTATCTGACTAGGTTTGAGCGTTTAGCAACAGAGTACAAACTAGATCCCACTCATTGGTCTTTCAAGCTTAGTCAAGGGCTTAGAGGAAAGGCTTATGACATCTCCAGTAAGCTACCGACTGACAGAGTGACTGACTATCACAAAGTAAACGAGGCACTCCTAACGGGATTTGAACTAACAGGAGAATGCTATCGGCAAAAATTCCGCACCAATCGGAGAGTGAAAGGAGAGAGCTATGCGCAGTTCGCAGATCGGTTGTCCACAACGCTGGATAAGTGGATTAGCCAGTCAGCCACGGCTAAGACGTATGATGGACTGACAGAACTGTTAGTATGGGAACAGCTACGGGAAACCATGACCCCCGAGCTGAGGACATTCTCAGTAGAGCAGGGCGCGGAAAGACTGGAAGATCTGGTCAAGGTCGCAGATAGGTACGTGGCCGCCCACGGAGAAGCCAAGAGCTTCAGGCGAGACCTAAAGCCTAACGGGAAAGAGGCACAGAAACGAAGCCCTAACCGAGAAGAGCGCACCGCGAATAAGCCGAATAACCCCAGACCTGGGCAGAATAAAGGACCCAACACGGAATTCGGGAAAAGAGGTCCCGCAGAACCGAAACGGTATTGTTCGTTCTGCAACAGAAACAATCACTCCACCGCAGAATGTTTCAAGTTGGCCGCACAACGTAGGGAAGAGCGCGAAAGCCGGCCAGCGCACAGAGTTCTAACTCAAAGTAGCGGTAACAAGCCACACACGATCGGAGATCACCCATCGGTGGCAGACACGGTCAAGGTCAACGGAAAAGAAGCGAACTGTCTGTATGACACAGGTCTATCATACGACGCGATAGTTAGCGAATCTCTTGTATCGCGCGCGGACTTGACGGACAAGACAGTCGACTTACAAGGAGCAGACTTGACGAAACCGACGACTACTTGCCCAATAGCTTGGATCGAAGTAGAGAGTAGGTACGTCACAGGACGAATCCAAGCAGCTGTTTTACAGAAACCCCTGTATGATCTAGTGCTAGGATGTAGGTATGTGTTCTTAGGCACGCCCCCTAAAACTGTAGAGATAGCTGCAGTGCAAACCAGGGCCCAAGCTAAAACCCAACCACCCCAGCCCGAGTTCGCTCCGAACCCAGGACTCGAAGAGATCAAAACAGCACAGAAAGAAGACACCTCGATAGCGAAGTGCTTCCAGAAGCTACCCAAGGCGCACACACCCCCGCACAAGGGAGACTTCTACATGGAAGAGGGAGTGCTACATCGACAAGGAGATGGAGATCACACCCAACTAGTACTGCCAGCCACCCTTCGAGCCCAAGTACTAGAACTAGGCCACAGCATGCCACTCAGCGGACACATGGGAATCGGAGCCACAGTGCAGAGAATCAGCGCACACTACTATTGGCCAGGAATCACGGAGGATGTCAAGCGCTACGTGAAATCTTGCCACCAATGTCAACGATATTCCCCGCGACATCACACCGTACCAGTTACCTTAGGACCATCAGTAGTAGTCGGCGTGCCATTCCAGCAAGTCTCAGTAGACATAGTAGGACCACTGCCCATGACCAAGAAGCGGAACAGATTTCTACTCACACTCGTCGACGCATGTACGATGTGGTGCGAAGCAGTCCCGTTGCCAGCGATCGACACCAAGAAGATCGCAGATGCACTCATCGCCATCTTTACCAGAGTCGGATTCCCGGACAGCATTAGAACGGACAACGGATCTCAGTTCACCGGCCGCCTGATGCAAGACGTGTTCGAGTTGATACAAGTTCATCACATTCGCACACCACCATACCACCCCGCCAGCAACGGACAAGTAGAAAGACTGAATGGAACCCTTCTCACCATCCTCAGGAAAGTCGCCGACGACAATCCAGAAGCGTGGGACACCTACGTGAATGCGGCACTGTTCGCATATAGAGAAACGCCCCATGCAGCCACAGGCTACACCCCGTCAACATTGCTATTCGGCAGACCTCTAGCAGGACCGCTAGAAGCCCTACGCAGAAGTTGGACGGAGGCCAAGATAGACGACACACCAAGAGGTGCCACCAAGTACGTCGCAGACCTGCAGGAAACCCTCAAAGCAACGTGGAAGAAAGCTGGTGAAGCACTGAAGAAGGCAAGAGCCCGTCAGGCGAAGTACTACAACCGCCACGCGAAGGACCGAGAACTGCAAGTCGGCGATCAAGCGCTACTCTTACTTCCAAGTGGAACCAACAAGCTGGACATCGCTTGGAGAGGACCGTACCGGGTGACTGCCAAGAAATCCAAGACAGTCTACCAAGTAGAGGTGAACGGGAGAGCCCGATACCACCACATCAATCTCCTCAAGAAGTATACGGACAGACCAGCGACCCCCAGCACTCACAACTTGTTAGCCATCGCCATCGCGGAAGAAGGAGAAAGCATGGAGACCAATGCAGTAGAGTATCCCCTGCACTCCAAAGAAACCTACAAAGACGTGATACTCAACGGAGACCTAGCCGCTAACCAGCGACAGCAAGTACTACAGGTCATTCGACAACATCAGACTGTGCTCACAGACCGACCAGGGAGGACAGACCTCGTCGAAGTAACCTTAACGGTGACCGACCCAACACCCGTCCGCCAGAAGCTCTACCCGATGCCACTGTCTCAGCAGCGAGCCATCAAGGAAGAGATAGACACCTTACTGGCAGCCGGAATCATCTCAGAGTCTACTTCACCCTACAGCGCAGGCACGGTATTGTTGCGAAAACCCAACGGAGAGCATCGACTGTGCATCGACTTCAGACTCCTGAATGCGGTAACGCAGTTCCAGCCAGAGCCACTCCCGGACCAGACAGACCTATTTGCCAAGCTACAGCGAGCGAAGTACTTCTCACGCATCGACCTCAGCAAAGGATACTACCAGATACCAGTGCAACCGCAAGTCCGAAAGTACCTAGCGTTTAGCACTATGGAAGGACACTTCGAGTTCAATGTACTTCCATTCGGACTCCACAACGCACCCAGCATCTTCAGCGCAATGATGCGGAAACTCCTGGCACCCCTGAGCAGCGAGCACCTACACTCGTTTATGGACGACATCCTCATCGCTACGCCTACGTGGGAGGAACATGTCACGCTCCTACAACAACTACTCGCACGCCTCAGAGACACAGGATTGACGGCAAGACCCACCAAATGTCAGATTGGATTCACAGAGCTAGAATTTCTGGGACACACCATCAGTCAAGGAAGCCTGCGACCGGTAGAGAAGACAGTGAAACGCCTACTCGACGCTCCTAGGCCCAAGACCAAGAAGGAAGTGCAGTCGTTTCTAGAACTCTGCGGCTTCTACCAGAAGTTCATCCCCAACTACAACAGCATCGCCGTACCACTGACAAATGGAACCCGGAAAATCGCCCCGGACACAGTAGTATGGACAGCCGAATGCGAGACAGCATTCCAAACACTCAAGGACAGAATGACATCGGCGCCGGTACTCCACCTACCCGATTTGACTCAGCCATTAGTTCTTCGCACCGACGCAAGCGACTTAGGCCTCGGAGCAGTACTGCTACAGCGCGACCCCAAGAATGCAGAGACGCTATTCCCTGCCGCCTACGCCAGCAGAAAATTGAGACCCGCCGAGACCCACTACGCCACGTCGGAGAAAGAATGCCTTGGACTAGTCTGGGCCATACAGAAATTCCAACTCTACCTGTATGGGACCCACTTCACAGTGCAGGTGGACCACCAACCCCTATCGTTCCTGGCAGCCTCCAAGTCTTTGAACTCTCGCCTGATGAGATGGGCACTCACCCTTCAGGCATACTCATTCCAAATCGAGTACATCCCCGGCAAAGAGAACCACGGAGCCGACTACCTCAGTCGCCATCTCGTGGAGGACACAGCAGCTGTCGCCCACCCAACACAACTAAGGGCCACAGCACCAGAATTCGTCCCCGCCCAGTAATACCCTGTCACTAGTGTCCATAGCTACCTGGCACAGCATTGCAGCTCAGGTAGAGCAACTTAATTAGTTTGTAAATAGGACCCTAGGATAGTGCAGTGTTAAACTAGGCTCTGTAGTAGAAAAAGGTCGAATCCAGTAGTCATCGCCTTTTTTCAGTTGAGGGAGCCTGTCATGAACTGGCTAGTTTTAACTCTGCCTATCACTATTTAGCCTTGTGTAGTAATTGCAACAGTAGAGAGTCAGTGTATTACACAGCAGCATTTAAGGTACACAGCAGACCACACACGGCGAGCGAGCCACCCACATCGCAGTGACTCAGCACTTGAGCTTTGAATCTGACCGTTTTTAACCAATGAGAGCTCGGGCTTAGCGGGTAGAGCGGTTCTGACTGTGTCAGAGCCTAAAACAGTTTGAATCAGTCGTGTGTGAGACGAGGTAGAGTCAACATCTCCACAGCTAGAGAAATCTCTTCACTCATAGACCAGGAAGCAGGACTTAGGAATCTTAGAATTCTCTCAAGTCATCATGGGCCTGAACTTGTCAAACAGGTAAATGAACACCCTTCTGTTTCATCGTGATATATTTATATTATTGTTGAAATTATGTTTGTGGAATTTGCTATGCATAAATGTGAATTGTTAATCCGAATTTGCGTGACCATGTGGAAAAGCCGAACACGTGGCGAAACACGACCGGTTGCGCCGCCATGTTGTATCCCGTACGGAACCACTGTTGTTTAACTTATATGTATGTTTGCAGACCAGTGGCTGTACCACTGAATGTTTATATTATTATTAATTCTGTATGTGTATAGTTAGCCACGATTGATATTTATGTAGGCTTATGTATAGGAATTTAGAGTGAGATTCCAGTGGACCCCGGAAGTAGCAGAATGTTCGTCGCTTATGTATAGAGATGTGGAGCTATCACTGAGGGCTACTTTGGCTTTCAGTGAGACGCTCTGCACAAACCGATTATTCAGGGTTGTGCAGAATTTCGTCTCTTATATTACAGACGAGCAGGCGAGCTATCCTGTGCGTCCCACTCCACAGAAACGACGAGTTGGTTGAGGAGCCTCTACCGCACAAGTCGGAAAGAGCTACCCGGAAAAACACCCTGTCAGACCCCACAGCGTGGCAAGGGAACCCAACTACACAACGACACAGGTGGACCAGAAGCTACCTCACAGAAGGACTTCGCACGCACCATCTAGCAGTTAAGTGTAATCACCGAAGGTGCACTTAAACTGATCGGAACAGGACCACAGTAGTCCAACTCTTCAGAAACTGTAAAACGGACCACAGTAGTCCAAATCTACATGAAATATAATAGCAAGTGCCCGAGGAAGATAAAACAGCTGCCTAGACTATCAGCGATCGAACTATTAGCAGTGACTGAGACATTTTAAGTTAGATTAGTACTTAGAGAATCTTGTATAGAGTAGAAGAAATAAATGTGTGATTTTAACTGTTATCAAGTGGCTGGACTACATATGATTCATAGCCGTGTGAAAGCTAGTGTGACAGTAATCTCTTACCATTTTTCTATCTATTTCTGTACCCCAACCTTAACACAGAACGAGCTAAACAAATAAATTTATTAAAGTAATTCATAGGGTGACTTACTAGCAGTTCCCACCGAATAAACGTGAGGGTCCATAATTCCATTGTGCAGAGCCCATAAACCCCACGTGACAGGGAGGAGGAGGACGACGACGACGACGATGATGATGATGATGATGATGATGATGATGATGATGATGATGATGATGATGATGATGATGATACTAATGATAGCGCTATTACTGCTGCGGCAGCTGACAATGGTAGTCTACTATTACTGCTGCTGCTGATGATTTTGATAATAATGATGACATGTTTAAATGAGATCATTTTTGTTTGCATAGTTCCGCTTTATATATGATGTAGATTATGAACTGCTGCCAGAATGACTCCCGGGAGTTAAAAGTGGGTCTGTCCTAAAACAGCCCCCCTTGTAACAGAGAGTAAGTCTGGGACTGGCCCAGATGCATTCCCGGGAGTCATTCTGGGACAATTTTAGATGTTCCAAAACGGCTCCTGGGGGGCTAATCTAGAACCGATGAGAGTCAGATTGGGTCAGGCCCAGACTGAGCATATTAAAAGGATAAGACTGCGTCAGTAATCTCATCAGACAAAATCATGGGAGTAAAACGGGGACAAGACCAAAACAGGTCCCGTAACAAAATGCATGTAAAATACAATGAAAGGAGAGTCAAATGGGGACAGGACCAAAACCGCTTCCCTATCCATCAGATGCAAAAAACACTGCACAGTTTGACTCCCTTGTGCAGTGTTTTCTGCATCGGATGTGTTAAGGGGGGCGGCTTTGGTCCTGTCCCCGTTTGACTCCCCTATGCAGTGTTTTCTGCATCTGATGTGGAAGGGGTGGGGGTGGGGGGGACGATTTTGGTCCTGTCCCCGTTTGACTCCCCTATGCAGTGTTTTGTAGTTACAACTAATTGTGTTGAAGGTGCGGTTTTAGTCCTGTTTTGACTCCCCTATGCAGTGTTTTCTGCATCTGATGTGTAAGGGGGGCGGTTTTGGTCCTGTCCCAGTTTGACTCCCCTATGCAGTGTTTTCTACATCTGATGTGTAAGGGGGGCGGTTTTGGACCTGTCCCCGTTTGACTCCCCTGTGCAGTGTTTTGTAGTTACAACTAATTGTGTAGGAGGGGCGGTTTTGGTCCTGTCCCCGTTTGACTCCCCTGTGCAGTGTTTGCTTCTTCTGCTTGTCCGATTTTCCTATCCTATCCTATCCTGTCCCGTAACCCGGAGGTCGTAGGGGCACCACAGATGATCGTTTAACCAGCATACTCCATCTTTCTCTGTCCTCAGCAGCCCTGATGGCTTCGCTCAGTGTCAAACCAGTCCATTCTTGAATGTTGTCCTCCCACCTCTTTTTCGGTCTCCCTCTTCTTCTACCTCCTTGCACTGTGCCTTGCAGAATAGTCTTTGCAAGGCCTGATGATCTGGTGACGTGGCCATACCATCGGAGTTTCCGTTTCTTCACCACGGTGAGCAGGTCATCGTGTTGTCCAATGGCTTGTGTGATGGTCTGTCGGATTTCGTCGTTGGTGATGTGTTGGGTATAGGAAATGCCCAGAAGTCTTCTGTAGCACCTCATCTCCATGCTTTGTATTCTTCGTTGGAGATGTTGGAGATCTGCTGTGAGGGTCCATGCTTCGCAAGCATATAGGAAGATGGAAATGACAAGGGAGCGCAGCAGTCTTACTTTGGAATGTAGACTGAAGGTCCTGTCTTTCCAAATGGGCTTCAACCTTGTCAGGGCAGCAGTTGTTTGTGCGATCCTGGAGAGGACTTCCTGTCGGGACCCATTGTCTGATACAATGGCTCCTAAATATTTGAAGCTATGCACTGTGTTGAGGGATTGGCCTTGGACTTTGATGTCCGTGTTGATGCCATTGGTGTTGTTGGTCATCATTTTGGTTTTCTCTGCACTTATTTCCATTCCATAAGCTCTGGAGGTGGTGTCAAGCCTCTGTACCAGCTGTTCAAGTTCTTGTTCCTCTCCAGCCAATCCATCAATGTCATCCGCAAAACGAAGATTGGAGATTACTCTACCCCCTATGCTGACTGTGCCTTCATGATCTGCAAGAGCATCTGACATAATGCGCTCTAGGAAGATTTTGAAGAGTGTTGGAGAGAGTAGGCATCCTTGACGCACACCGATTGTTGTTCTGAACCAGTTCCCGATGGCGCTGTTGAGGAGGACTTCACTGGTAGCCTTGTCATACAGGCTTTTGATGACTTCAATAATTTTAGGGCTGATGTTGTACACTTTCATTGTTGCCCATAGAGCTGCATGCCAGACTCGGTCAAACGCCTTCTTGAAGTCTATGAACACATGATATAGATGTTGTTGGTGCTGTAGGTATTTCTCACAGATTATTCTGAGGTTGAAAATCTGTTCAGTGGTACTTCGCCCTGACCTTAATCCTGCTTGTTCTTCAGCTATGATTTGTTCAGCTTGGGGTTTCAACCTGTTGAGTATTATTTTCAGGAGTACCTTGCTGGGATGGCTGATGAGGCTGATGGTGCGGTAATTTTCACACTCCTGAAGGTTACCTTTTTTGGGAAGAGTGATGGCAAGCGACTGGGTCCATGGTATAGGCCACTCCCCACTCTGCCAGATCTTGTTACAGATAATGGTGAGGGCATCAATCATCGCTTCTCCTCCTGCTTGTAGCAGTTCCGCGGGTATGTTGTCCACTCCGCTGACTTCCCTTTCTTTAGCGATTGCACTGCTGCCTCAACTTCTTCCCGGAGAATTGGGAGGATTTCTTCTTCTTCTCTGTTCTCGAAACATGCTAGAACTGAGGAGTCTCCATTTGGTGTATGGTTGTAAAGGTCAGAGCAGTACTCTGTCCATCTGTCCAAGACTTCTTGTTCTTCTGTAAGGCATATGCCTGACTTGCTTTGGATCGTGGAGATTTTAACTCCCATATTAAAAACTAAGAATACATTGAAAAAAAAAACCAGGAGAAGTTGGGGGCTGTTTTGGTCCTGTGATCCAGTTTTACTCCCGGGAGTCATTTCGAAACAGGCTGGGGGTCAATCTGGTCCAGGACCAGAATAACTCCCGGGAGTAAATCTGGGACGGCCTGGTTTTACTCCCGGAAGTTAAACTAGGCCATGGACGCTTTCAGCACGTTAGGTTAGGTGTATAGATTTACGTCCCCGGACACGTTGCGTATAGGGGACAGTACGTTATACCGGGTTGCCGGCTACTAGTGCCACGCACTCTACTGCAAAGTCGCTACCACCGACCTGCGTACAATGCCTGCCGACAATGTGGTCCCGCTCACCACCAAAAGCAGCAGGCGAATGGTCAGCCGGGGAGAACAAATGTCGTGTCGCCTTGTCCTGCGTAACCCAATGGCATACCCAAAGGATTCTGCAAAGCAGGAGCCACCCAAGGCTATTTGGAATGTGTTACGTTGAAACGAACGAAAGTGTGTCTAAAGCGCGCACGATAGATCTAATCGTTTCGTTTTGCAAAGTATTCAATAATGGAGTTTATTTACCTTTGATTTGAGTTGGCATTGTTGTTAGGAGAGGCTTTGTATAACGTTGATAATTTGCGAAGTTTCTGGATCTGCGTGTTTACTCTTGATAGAAATTTCCGGATGGATATCGAAGGTCGTGAATGTTCCCGGAAGTAGAGAAAATGTGTAATGACGTAAGCCAGTGATGACGATCTTTAGTTCGATTGGTGGCAGTACGTCATTTCTACCATGTACCATATTGTTCCAGAAAAGAGAGAGGTTATTTAATCGTGTGCCGAGTCGCTGTTGAGATAGTAAAGTTGTTGATAGTGATTTGGAAAGTTGCTGTGAAAGTTGTTGAGTTGAATTGAGAATTGTATGCAGTTGTTGATGTATGCTGAATAAAAGTGGAAAACTTCATACGTCGACTTTGTGATTTGTATGCTGTTTGGACGGGCTGTGTGAATAAACGAATCTGAGTTACACAACTATCAGGAATTCAAGCATCGGGGCTGAATCAGATACTGATAAAGAAAAACACCATCAAACGGAGTGTAACATTTTGGGGGTCAAGCCGCGATTCACGCCATAGCCAAGGGTTCAACTGCTACAACAAGCGAGTCAACGTTACGAGAAGCAGTCATCGAGGGTAGCCGCCAACGAGTTGCGTCGAGAGGGGCCAACATACTGGGACTACATCACCGATAGGTTCGGGTTGACTGCAAGGGCGTGTAGTCGCCGAAGAGTTGCTTCGTGAGCGAACAACAGAGCGGGACTACGTGGCTACCGTAAGACTACGTCGAGGGACAGTCTCGGAGCTACATCGCCAGTGTTACAGCGAGCGTCGAGCGGACGTCGCGTCTACTTCAGCACAGGGGCGTATACATCAACACCAGCGTGGTGCAGCGTCGCATACGACGAGGACAGCGGGGCCTGCGTCAGCGAAGGCGACTAGTGACAAGCATCAGCGCTACTGCAGAAAGCGTGCTGTTCTAGAACAGTCTAGAAAGGTACAGCACAGTCAAGAACTTTCCAGAAAAAGAACTCTACAGTCAAGAACTTTCTAGAAAAAGAACTTTCCAGAAAAGAACCTTCTAGAAAAGAACTTTCCAGAAGCATCAAGATGGCTGACTTCTGGCAGAAAGGGGTTGAACTAAATCTAAAAGGCAAACAGCTGACGGAGTACGTCAAATGCCAGGAGAGAATATTGCGTGAAGAAAGAGAAGAACAGCGAAGGCGCGAAGAAAGAGAATTGGAAGAGAAGCGTCTAGAAAAAGAAATAGAACTAGAACAGAAGCGTCTAGAATCAGAAGAGCAGCGTCGCCGTGAAGACAGAGAATTCGAGCTGAAGCGTCTTGAGTTCCAGCTAGAAATGGCGCGTATCCAAAACAATCAGCATGCGCCACAAGTCACCAACGACCATACGGCTCCTAAATTGCCAGCTTTCGTCGACGGGAAGGACCAGATCGACAGCTATCTGGCGAGATTCGAAAGGTTCGCCGAAAGCTCCAATTGGCAACCTCGAGACTGGGCGATTCGACTAAGTGCACTTCTGACAGGGCAAGCGCTCGAAGTTTACACCAGACTGTCGAACGATGACGCCAAAAACTACGACGTCTTGAAAGAGGCCCTATTGCAGTGCTACAACTTTACAGAGAAGGGCTACCGTAAACGCTTCCGTGAATGCCGGCCTAAGTCAGACGAGACGCCAAAGCAGTTTGTGGAGCGCCTGTCGTCATATCTACACAAGTGGGTGGAGTTATCAGGCGAAACGAAGTCTTACGACAGTCTCCATGACCTGATCGTGAAGGAACAATTTCTCAATGCCTGTCACAAGGACCTAGCGACCCACTTAGAAGAACAAAAGCTGCAGACGCTTAAAGATGTGACTGAGGCTGCTGAAAGATATCTTATCGCTCATGGGAAAACCCTGGGGCCACCCAGCGCGACGAAACATTTTCAGAAGACTGCAAACCATGGGAACCAGATCCAGGGAAGCCAGACGAGCCAGAGACAGACAGACTCCACGCCTCCTCCCAGGGAAGGGCATTCAAGAGGCTGTTTCATCTGCAACGCTACAGACCACAGAGCTGCCAGCTGCCCTCAAAGCAGAAATAGCGTACAGCGGAGCAGTACGGACAATGCAGCGGTGGGCAACCGACAGAGACGTTTCTCCAATCAACGGCAAACCAGTAGATCTGACCATCAGGTGTGCGGCGGGAGCGTCATTCTTCCGAGCGAGACCGAGCGCACAGCTACCCCTGCGGACGTGCAAGAGTGCATAACCGATGGCCAACTCCTCCTTGCCAACGGGAAATCCATCCCCGTCGTCGACCGTACAGAACATGCCTGTTTCCAAGGGACGCGTCGGAAATCATGAAGTGACTGTTTTAAGAGACTCTGGCTGCAGTGGGGTCATCGTCAGAGAAGACCTAATCGCTAAAGAACAATTCACTGGCGATTCTAAATGGACACTCATGGCCGACAGCAAATGTGTGGAAGCGCCAGTTGCAAAAATTCATGTCAACACCCCTTTCTACATAGGCGAAGTCGAAGCGGTTTGCCTGAAGAAGCCGCTGTATGATTTGATGATCGGGAATATCGACGGCGCGAGACGACCCGACGACCCCGATCCAGAATGGAGTCCTGCCTCAACCCAACGCGTCGAAGTTGTGGAGGAGGATCCATTGCCATTTCCCGATGGAGACCTTTCAGAGCTGCTACGGGACAAGGTGGCTACTCCGGCTCAGCCCTGCCGACCAGAGATCGTCGGTGCTGTTACTACCAGGGCCCAGGCCAAGAGAGACAAGGTGTCTACGCCACTGAAGGTCGCCGACAACTCCAAAGCTGCCATCGTGGACAGAGATAAGCTGATCCAGCTCCAGGAAGCTGATAGTACTTTAAACAAGTACAGGAACCGCCAAGACCACGTGACCAAAGGCAGTGGTACGGTCTATTTTGAGGTGAATGCCAAGATCCTGTACAGAATCTTCCAGCACCCGAGGGTCAACGGAGGTAAACCACTACGTCAAGTCTTGGTACCGTTACCCCTAAGGCGCCAAGTGATGGAAGTAGCTCACGATTCTATCATGGGAGGTCACCTAGGCATCAGGAAGACGTCAGACAGAATCCAGGCGGTGTTCTACTGGCCAGGACTTCATGCGGACGTCAGCCGTTTCTGCCGATCATGTGACATTTGCCAGAAGACCATACCTCGAGGAAGGGTCCCGAAAGTGCCTATGCAGAGGATGCCTCTGATCGACCGACCTTTCAAGAGGGTGGCCTTAGACTTAATCGGCGAAATAAGACCTCCGAGTGAAGAAGGTCATCGGTGGGTACTGACTTTAGTGGACTATGCGACTCGGTACCCAGAAGCAGTGCCACTGAAGAAGATTGACACTGAAACTGTAGCAGAGGCACTGGTGGACATGTTCAGTAGACTTGGAGTGCCTGAAGAGATCCTGACAGACCTCGGGACGCAGTTCGTCTCTGACTGCATGAAGGAGGTCAACAGACTGCTGAGCATCCGGCATTTGACTACGACACCCTACCATCCAATGTGCAACGGGCTCGTCGAAAAGTTCAATGCTACGCTGAAGTCCACCCTGAAGAAACTGTGCAGCGAGCAGCCCAGACAATGGCATCGCTACATCAACGCCCTACTTTTCGCCTACAGAGAAGTACCGCAGGAGTCCACCGGCTTTTCTCCGTTCGAGCTGCTGTACGGAAGAACCATCCGAGGGCCGATGCACATCCTGAAAGAACTGTGGACGAAAGAAGTAGACACCCCAGAGGTGAAGAACAGCTACCAGTACGTGTTTGAGCTACGGGAGAAGCTGGAGCAGACTCTCGAGATAGCCAGAGAAAACCTGAAGAAGTCCCAGGACTGTGGAAAGCACTACTATGACCGTAGGGCTGTGAACAGGAAGTTTAAACCTGGCAACAAAGTGCTGGTGCTGCTACCTACCGATCATAATAAGTTGCTGATGCAGTGGAAAGGCCCGTACGAAGTGGAGACCGTGGTGGGGATCAACGACTATAAGGTGAAGGTCGGCCAGCATTCCAAGATATACCACGCCAACCTCCTTAAGCTGTACGTGGAAAGGCCGCCAGAGACTGTGCATGCAGCAACAGCAGCTGTGACCGACAACAGCTTTGACAGCGAAGAACTGTTGGAACTGGGAGACTTCCACAGCAAAGAAGGCATCGATGATGTTAAGCTACGACCGAGCTTGACGGAAGGTCAAAAGATGGAGCTCAAGGACCTTATGGGCGAGTTTCCCCACAACTTCAGCGATGTCCCTGGCTCTACGACTTTGGTCGAACATGAAGTCCACACCCAGACCTGGAAGGAGCATCTGCAGACCTTGAGGGAGCTATTCCACCGTCCCGCAGAAGCCAACCTGACCGTGAGACCCAGCGAATGCATTCTGGGAAATGACAACGTCGACTGCGTCGGACATCCGATGGAAGAAGGAGACAACGGAGGACGCACTGATTCCAGGGAAGCCCACGTGATCATCGTCTTTGACCCTGGGCCGATGACGACCGCAACTGACGAGGGCGTCGTTTCCTTGCGAATGAAAGAACATTGACTGTGTGGACGAACTAAGAATATTGGTAATGACAGACTTGAAAATGAAAAACGTTGACTGGGTAAATGAACTGTGAACATTGACAATATCCAGATAGACTTGAAGATGAAAACCATTGACTCTGTGTAAATAAGCTGAGCGCAATTACAGTATTCAGAAAGTCTTAAATTAATTTCAATTGTGGACTTTGTTTGTGCATTACGTTTCAACGTTGTTGAAAGAAATTGGGTAAATTTCTTCTTGAGTGGGGGGTTATGTTACGTTGAAACGAACGAAAGTGTGTCTAAAGCGCGCACGATAGATCTAATCGTTTCGTTTTGCAAAGTATTCAATAATGGAGTTTATTTACCTTTGATTTGAGTTGGCATTGTTGTTAGGAGAGGCTTTGTATAACGTTGATAATTTGCGAAGTTTCTGGATCTGCGTGTTTACTCTTGATAGAAATTTCCGGATGGATATCGAAGGTCGTGAATGTTCCCGGAAGTAGAGAAAATGTGTAATGACGTAAGCCAGTGATGACGATCTTTAGTTCGATTGGTGGCAGTACGTCATTTCTACCATGTACCATATTGTTCCAGAAAAGAGAGAGGTTATTTAATCGTGTGCCGAGTCGCTGTTGAGATAGTAAAGTTGTTGATAGTGATTTGGAAAGTTGCTGTGAAAGTTGTTGAGTTGAATTGAGAATTGTATGCAGTTGTTGATGTATGCTGAATAAAAGTGGAAAACTTCATACGTCGACTTTGTGATTTGTATGCTGTTTGGACGGGCTGTGTGAATAAACGAATCTGAGTTACACAACTATCAGGAATTCAAGCATCGGGGCTGAATCAGATACTGATAAAGAAAAACACCATCAAACGGAGTGTAACAGAATGGAAGCTTCCATGGTTACAACGAGAACTATCCATACGCTTCGATCGATAATAAACAACCAATTCTCGAAAATTCTCAAATAATATCTAGCAACTAAAAACACCAACGTTATACAAAGCTTCTTCTAATAACAACGCAAAATCAAATCAAAGATAAATACACTCTATTACTGCATGCGTTGCGAAATAAAACGAACAGATCTATCGCGCGCGTCACACACGCAAGCCGGCCATTGCACGCGCTTCATACATAATATCGTGCGCATTTCACACGCACCATCATGCGCGTTTCAACGTAACACAGATCCCACAGCTCAAATGGAACCATATCCCCATGGTTTCCCCGTTCGCAACAGGTATGTCTGGAACCGACACTGACTACGCCCAGTCAGTCCACAAACTGCATTCAGCAGTTACCACGCTCCAGCATCATCGTGTTCTCGGTCGTTTGCACCATTTGTAGCCGAGCGGAGTATTTGACTCGAAAGAGGGAAATAAAAATATTTGCCCTGCAAGGCGGTGAAGCGTGGTTGGTTGTCCCTTTCCGCTACAATAATAATAATAATAATAATAATAATAATAATAATAATAATAATAATAATAATAATAATAATAATAATATATTGCATATTTAAAACATCACGCCATCATAAAACAGAACAATTAAACTAGAGTCTTTAACTATGCTATCTACATAGAAATTATTAAAGACTATCCGATTTTAAAACTATCAAATTTGTTCTAGCGCGTTGCGAGACTTCTTTCTGAGTATCGTTTCTTTTGCGAGCATTAAAGCATATGGCGGAAGAACATTGAAAACGCACTAATCATTAATTGCGCACGGCTGTTCTTGAATTAAATGCACTTTCAAGGTCAGGGTGTTTGGACACTCAACCTGACATACTCATGGCGTAAGGATCAAACCCTTGAAAAACCGTGCAACTGTTTTGCGCACAGTGTCAGGTTTTGAATTGACCATGGCGCCAACATTGATAACGAAGGGAAAAGGATATGACGGATCACTAGCGCCAAAACCGAGAGTTACCATTATCACGAGATAATTGAAATTAACACGTGTTCTGCGTAATTTACAGAGATACCGTTAATCCACGGTGTTAATTAATACTTATCAGTATTTGCCACGCCTTCATAGCGCCAGAACCTGATACTTACAAATATCATGAGATCATTACAAATATCCGGACGAAAATTACAATTATCAAGGGATAATTGCATATATCAAGGGATAATTGCAATTATCAATGGAAACTTACAAATATTTTCGCGTAATCATGTTTAATTTTCAGTTTTGGCTCTAGCAATCCGTCTGGAAATTGGCCCAAACCGAAAATTGTAATTTTCACTTGATAATTTACAATGTATACGTGTTAATTGTAAATATGTCGTTGATATTTTTAATTCTCACATGATATTTGTTATTATTAGGTTTTGGCGCTAGTACACCGTCAGAATGTGAATTACACAGAACACCTGTTAATTACTATTATCACTGATACCTGTAAATGCACGTTTTGGCGTTAGTAAGCTGCCAGTATAAATAATATCCCAACTTTGAGTTTCTGGAAATTTAGTGCTTTAAATTCCCACTATCGCTGTCTTTCTCATTTGCTCTTTCTCATTCCTGCTCTGTTCTATCAATCTCCTATACTATCTTCTTCTTCGCTAGACCAGTCAACTACCTTTTTTCTTGAAAACTCTTCCGGGACAAGACTCCTTATTTGTGTATGAGGTCTTTTGGATCAGCTTGGGAATATTGGACGCTTTCTGCCAGGTGGTCACTAGGGCTTCCTATGATGTTATTATTTAGCAATGTAGGCATTTTATATGTATGTGTTTTGTTGATAATTTATAATGATGTTTGTATTCTATTTTGTTTTTGTAAACGGGGGTTTGATAAATTAGAGTATAAAGTGTGACGTGGGGTTTTATTGTTTTTGGGCTCTTCACAATGGAATGCTGTAACCCTCTCGTCTTATTCTATGGGGACCACTTTTGAATCTCCCGGTGAATTACTTTAATACATTTATTTGTTTAGCTCGGTCTGTGTTTAGGCTGGGGTACAGAGATAGATAGAAAAATGGTAAAAGATCACTGTCACACTAGCTTTCACAGGGCTATGAATCATATGTAGTCCAGCCACTTGAGAACATTAAAAATCACACATTTATTTCCTCTACTCTATACACGATCTTCGAAGTACGAATCTAACTTAAAAGTTCAAATGTCAATACGAATGATTCGCTCGCTGATAGTCTAGGCAGCTACTTTCTCATCATCGGGCACTGGATACTTTCTGCCCTAATGGTCAGATCTTGACGAGTGGACTACTGTGGTCCTGTTTATACAGAATTTGGTGCACTGAAGGCTGTGTACTTTGCTCAGTGTCCGAAGAGCTGTGTTGCTGGTGATTCCTTGACACGCTGTGTTGTCTTGGAGTGTTCGACTGGTGGGCTATCTGCGCACAATGCTGTAGATGCCTCGGCAGCCAACTCTAAGTTTAGATTAGGTTCGGTTCTTTGCTGAGTTGGGCTCACGATATACCGCCTGCTCGTCTGTTTGACAATGCCAGGCCGTGGCTACTTGATTGAATTCGAATATTCAACAAGTACTGCTTCCCTGGTCTATCAGTGGAAAGATTTCTGCTAGGAAGTAGCTGTGTACTGCCCAAAGCTTTCAACACAAATGACCCTCTACCTAGCCTTGGCCTACCCAGTCAGAACTGGTTCTACCTACCGGTGCTGTGTTCTGATAGGCTGAAGAAATCTGAGTGGCTATAAAATTCAAAGCCTTCTACCGTCAGCTGCGATGATGTCACTGCTATGCGGGCGTCAGGCTACAACTGTGTTACGCATGATCACTTCTGTCGTCTGCTAGAGACTAACAGTAACCTTCTAAGTCTAATTGACTAAACAAGCAAAATCTCAAAGCAGTGGAAAAGGGGCTCTTGTGACACAGCCTCGGCGTCACCTGCGTGGGATGTCTTTATTGTAAAGTGACTGGCTGGTGGAGAGCTTTCAGTTTTACCACTAGGGTTGTTTCTCAGATCTTTTATGCGGATCAGGGGTTGTCCGGTCCTGATTTGGCTCGGAAGAATCCGCTGGACATAAAGCAATAATCATGTAATGTAATGTAATGTAAAAGCTGCCTTGGTCAGAATTAAGCATGGTAAAGTAAAAAATGTAATTATGAAGTGAAAATTGTAATTATTATGTGATAATTACAATTTTCGGTTATGACGCATTTCCAAGCGGATTGCTAGAGCCAAAACTAAAAGAATAAATATTATCACGCGAAGATATTTATAATTTTTTAATGATATTTGTAATTATCCCTTGATAATTGTAATTATCCCACAATATTTGTAATCATCTCATGATATTTTGTTAGCATCAGGTTTTGGCGCTAGTAGGCCGTCATAGAAGGATGAACAGGTAATCGTTTTTAACTATAAAGGCCGAGTATCAGAGACTGTTGGGGCATGGGTCTCCACATTTGTTATATTACTAACAGTAAAAGACCATAATTACCGTAATTAGGCTACTATCCATGGTCGTCGCTGACACTGTTTGATGTAAACCGTGGATGATAAGCTGAATACGTATATACAGGTTGCGGTTTAGATTAGTACGATTAGTACTAAAGTAACCTACATTGTATTTGGACACAGTCTGAATGGGTTTTGGACTTTAATCCTGCACACACCCTTATGTAGACAGATTGTTTTGGTGTGCACACTTCGTCAAAGGAAGTTACCGTGTCCTTAAAAAAAAGGGGTGGGGTGGGGGGTGGGATGGGGTAGGGAACTATGTTGTACATATATGATATGTTGTGCTTTCATTAAAAATAAATAAATAAGTCATACTTTTTTTAAAACAAAAAACAAAAAACAAAACCCACGAAATTAGCTAAAATATGATACTTGCGCTCGCACGCAAACACACGCACACACAAACAACCCACATACGCGCGCGCGTGCCCGCATGCATTCACACAACAGCTACAACCACTACAATCACAGACGCACTCATATTCGTGCATACACACACAAACGCAAAATCGCACGCACGCACGTACTAACGCGCGCAAACACACACACACAAACGCAAAATCGCACGCACGAACGTACATAGAACACACACACACACACACAAACGCAAAATCGCACGCACGCACGTACACACACACTCGCACGCACACAGTGCCTTACACATAAGCTTACACGCCTTTATCCTACCTCCCTTTATAAGCTTAAACGTGCAGCTAACACGCACAATAACGCATTCATTAAAATGTGACGCTACATATCCAGCATTTTCGTTTTATTGCTTCCTTTTTTTTAATGGGTTTCATGTGGTACAATTGTGCTGTTGCTTGCATTTGGAGTAGGCCTAATATAATCTTACTTCCCGAATCCCACAACACATGGAAAAATCCCAGATCCGGTTTCTCAAAAATCTCTGCTGTAGAGTGCAGGAATATTATTTTGTACTTGTTTAAGTGCCGTTTTCCGAATTGGGTATGCCACTGAAGTTAAATAATAATAATAATAACAACATCAAAATAATAATAATAATTACACTCAAGATGGCGAAACATGTCTTTCTAGACTCTCTCTCTGTCTCTGTCTCTGTCTCTGTCTCTCTCTCTCTCTCTCTCTCTCTCTCTCTCTCTCTCTCTGTCTCTCTCTCTCTCGCTTCCATTGTGTGTCTTCAGAAGTGAACACTCTGCGTTATCCTTACAAGTCGCAGCACGCATATATAATTATATCCTGCATAATGTGTATGAAAATCAAATCATGTCTCAGACAATTTTGCTACAGCCTTTCAGTTATTTTACAAAGAAAACACACAAAAACGTGTACTTCTGAGTCCCCGGAAACTCAATAAACTCTGGTTGTTTCGATATCCTGCCCGAGATTTCACTAGGACAAAATCTATTGTCTGAATCAGCTTAACTTCGTTTGACCTCGACCGTAAGTTTACTTCAAAGTGACCATTGTCTACCAAACCTACATTCATTTTCAAGTCACGGTGTTTGTCATGGGATTGATAACCTGAAGAACAAGTATGAAAATGAGCTGCTCAGGCAAAAAAAATGTAATACTGTTTCCGGTAGCAGTTAAAAGTGTATAAGGACAATTTTAATATGTATTACCGAATCCCCAACTTAATACAAAATGGTTTCACTAATTAAGGATACTAATTTTACAGTCGTTATTTTCATCATCATCATCATCATCATCATCATCATCATCATCATCATCATCATCATCATCATCATCATCATCATAATCATCATCATCATCATCATCATCATCATCATCATCCACCCATTGCACATAGCTACGATCGAAAGAAAGTATACTCCAGGCACACGCTGTGCAACAGGCCAAAGTATGTCCCTTGTCCCTTGAAGGGATACTTTGGTGAGGTTAGCAGCCTGCTCAGTTACAGTGTCGGTGAAAGACTAGAAACGGAAAAGTAAGTTTTGTCTCCTCTAGGCGACGAATTAGGTCACGCTGTATTTGTTTCTAAGTCAACTGTCTTTTACGAACCGTTTGAGAATATTTTCGAACCGTTTATTGACGCCGGACAGTGTCATCACTTGGTTTCATACAATTCAAGAATCCAAGAAGGCAAATGGGTTTTGGGGACGGAAAAAAAGCATTTCTGTAGAGAAAAGGGTTAGGGCAAGGGCTAGGAAAAGATCTACAACTAACCCTTACCCGAACCCTTGTAGCAATATTCCGCTCTTTCCATCAGTTTTAAACAGTACTGCGGTTCGCATCCGCGGCTAGCAGCGAGCCCAAAGTATACTTTGAAGGGATGGAGGGAATACTTTCACCCGCTGCTAGCGGGAGTTTTGGGCATACTTTCTACCGATCGCAGCAATGTGTATTACCTCCATCATCATCATCATCATCATCATCATCATCATCATCATCATCATCATCATCATCATCACCATCATCATCATCATCATCATCATCATCATCATCATCATCACCATCATGATCTTGCATCATCATCATTATTATAATCATCATCAACATCATCATTATTAGCTTATAAATCTCATCATCGTCTTCATCAGGGTCGCAGCCGACAATAATGTTTCTGTCGTATCTGCAACTTTCTCATCTTCACTACGTATATCCAGCCAACAATCAATTCAATCATTTTAAGATCTGGGGAGGGGGGGGGGAGACTTCGGAAGGTAGGGAAGAAGGAAAGGGAAGTGGGGAGAAGATGAGAGTGGGAGGAAAGGGGACGGAAGTGGGGAGGGGAATTTGTGTGTGGGGGGGGGGGGGTGGAGGAGGAGGGGGTATTTGGTTGATGCAGATATTCCCAGTCTTTATTTTGAATAGTTTCCATTTGATGACCAGTAGAATGCCATAATGAAAACGCATTCATTAATTTGTTGTGGGAGCATAAAATCATACTTTGTCAAATGAGTGGGCAGGTTCACAGTTCACTATTCACAACTTTCCGGCACCTCTCATAAAAACTCGTGGGTATCGCCATTATAAATTAAAACGAGGTTATATGAAACCAAGTTCCGGTTTTGCTTGTTTTGCTTTTATCAAAGCTTGATGCGTGACTTTTAAATATGGCAAATTGCCGAAAACGACGATTGTTAGAGCCAGAAAACGAAATAAGTATAAAAACGGTGGAGGAAGTACATGCTCAGTGAAAGAATGCAAAAAACAATCGTAGAGGCCTGTATTTGTGGCGATTTCGGAGGTGCGTCGATCATCGACAGAAAGTGAAACGGGACCTGAAAACTCTTGTAATTTTCCATAGCTTCGCCGTCGCAACCTTCACAAAACACAAAGTAACTGAATATGTTAGGCTAGCATTGTGGCCAAGTGGGCTAAGGCGGGACTAACTTGCCTTGTCCACAAGCCAGAAACCAATGGCGCGTCACCCCTTGGGGTCATGAGCAATCTTGCCACTGTAGATTGTTCTAACCTATAAAGGGTACAGTGAAAGCCCCAGTTGAAAACCTGTCTTGCCTTTGTAGGCATGACAAATTAACTGCGGCAACAGTTCCCCCCGTTGGAGTGCCGGGGGTTTCAGTATAAATAGTATCCCCACTTTCTGGAAATTTAGTGCTTTAAATTCCCACTGTCGCTGTCTTCCTCATTTGCTCTTTCCCATTCCCGATCTGTCCTACCACTCTGCTATACTATATTCTTCTTCGCTAGATCAATGACCTACCTTTTTTCTTGAAAACTCTTCCTGGACAAGACTCCTTGTTTGTGTATGAGGTCTGTTGGATCAGCTTGGGAATGTTGGACGCTTTCTGCCGGGTGGTCACTAGGGCTTCCTATGAATGTACTATTTAGCACTATAGGCATTTTATATGTATGTTTTTTTTGTTGATGATTTATAATGATGTTTGTATTCTATTTTGTTTTTGTAATTCGGGGAGTTCGCGTAGTTGAGGTCAACCCTCAGCCGTCCCTCGCGTGGGATGTCTTTATTGTAAAGTGACTGGCCGGTGGAGGGCATTCAATTTTCCCACTGGGGTTGTTTCAACAGATCTTTTATGCGGATCGGGGGTTGTCCGGTCCTGATTTGGCTCGGAAGAGTCCGCTGGACCTAAAGCAATAATAAATCAATCAATCAATCAAACCAATGGCGCCTGACAGGTGTGGGTTCGAGCCAGCATCTGGGCGTTATGTTTTTTCCGAATATTTTTCAAAAATTCACAAATAATGTTAGGTAGGTAGGGTTTAGGCGCGCCACTGGCGATAGAAAGGGATAATAAACTGCAGCAAAAAAAAAAAAATATGTGAGGGTACGATACAGGTGGCCAGTGACACATGTTATTATTCTTGAATATTTGGAAATAACTCACTAAAACACGCGGAGAAAAAAAACCGGAAGTATTTTTCATAGAGGGGATTCCCGTTGGTGCATAGGATAGCAGAAAAGTGTGAATAGGCCTACATCAAATGATGTGTATGTGTGTGTATGTGTGTGGGAGCGTGATGTGGTTGTATGTTTGTGTATGTATTGTGTGTGTCTCTTTGTACGTTATACGTACTGTAATTTTGTGCGCAAGCGTTTTGTATGTGTTTGTGTTCTTGTCATAATATTATAAAACAATGTAAGTCTACAACTCGCAAAATACTAGAGGTTTCGTACAACAGGTTACTCTATAGGACCACCAAACAGATTGATAATGATCGGTGAGTGAATCCCCTAAACAAAGCATTTTCTGGGCCTAAAAATCGGATCCTGCTATGTGTTATCGAGCGTGTGACTGTTACTGTATTAAACTACTAGCAGTTATAATATATCTTATGAAACGAACAAGACGCTCTCACTTCTGTTGTAAACATCGAGCAGAGAACACGGAACCCAAATGAAGCTTCTCATATTCGCTCTCTGCGCTACTCTCGCGCTTGCCAAGTAAGTATAAATTGCAGTTCTTCGTGTCCTTGTATTTCTTGTTATGCTTCTTCGTGTTTTTAGTGCTCAGTGATGCAGCACACTTCCACAGACTGAAGATTAAGCTGCACTGTCACTTTATTTAATTGCTGATAAATATGCATATCTTTGGACACAATAGCAACATTTATGTCGCTCTCATTATAAAAAGACTAAAAAACTATTATTTATTGTGAATTAATTTTTGTTAAAAACTGAATTATTTAGGTAATTTCATTGTGCTCAGATGAGTTCTTTGAAATTTGTTGAGTCAAATTCATTATGTTCAGATCAGTTATTTGAATTATTTAGTTAATTTCATTATGTTCAGATCAGTTATTTGAAATATTTAGTTAATATGCTCAGATTCACGTTCAGTGGTTCATACCACGTCAACCGTAATGCCTAAGAAATTCTCGTTAAATAGTGACATAGATATATGGGGGATTATTGCATACGTATACAGATAGACAGACTTTCGTGCTGTGTTTTAGCTGCATTCCTAAAAGTGTTTTAAGCTTTCGTGCCAAGAGTTTTGCTTCATTATAATAATTGTTTTAAGATTGTTTTTTTTTCTCTTCGTGTATAATCACCTTCGTTTATCTCACATTGTGTAGAACAGGCAAATTTGTATGGCTCACCCCCCCCCTCCTCCCCCCCCAAAAAGTTTCGTTTCATCTTTCTGCTCATCTACTCTACTCATCATGTACTAACAGCTTTATTCTACATTCGCTTGTACCCAGAATATTTAGTTCCAGAACTGTAAAGGGGAAGTGGGTAGTGGGTGAGGGTGGGAGAAAAGGGGGCGGGAGTGGGGCAAGGGAAAGAGGGGAACTTGATTGATGCAGGTATCCCCAGTTTAATTGACGAACTTAAATGATTGGATTAATTGATTTGAGGTAATTTATTGAATTAATTGATCGAGGTAATTGATGTAATTGACTGAATTAAATGTTTTATTTCATTAATTGAACGTTATTGACGAACTGTTCTGAGTTTATTACAACGTGGTTAAAGTTAACGGGTTTGGGTTGTAATAAAGCCCATTGGACTATCATGGCAGTAGAGTAAAAGCCTCGCTCGATTCCTATCAATCAGTGTCAAGATCGGCTGTAGAAGGTGTGGAGGCGGAGAACACTCAGTTTGCGGGTGGCAAAATAGACGAACTGTGCAGAATTCATTACAACATTGTTAAAGTTGCCGGGTTGTAATAAAGTTATCGAAATGTGTGTGTGTGGGTGTGTGTGTGTTTGTGTGTGTGTGTGTGTGCGTGTGTGTGTGGGTGTGGGTGTGTGTGTGGGGGGGGCGTGTGTGTGTGTGTGTGTATGTGTGTGAGAAAGAAAGAAAGAAAGAAAGAAAGAGAGCACACGAGGGAACTCTGCACTCGTTAGGATCCATCACTTGTTTTAATTGCTTTTTAAGTGGATTGTTTAATTTTATGATCGCAAATGATAGCTGCATGGAAGAACATTCATTTGTCGAAAGCCGAGAACAAAGGGTGGGAGGAGATACGTATACAAATCATCGTGTTTAAAAAAAAAAACGTTCTCTATATTAATAGACCTTCGTGTATTCTGCGGAACATTCCGTCAATCTTAATCAGAAAGTGAAACCGAAAGTGCAACATTGTCTAATAATATATATGCAAGGAGGTAGAAGAAGAGGGACACCGAAAAAGAGGTGGGAGGACAACATTCGAGAATGTACTGGTTTGACACTGAGCGTAACAATCAGGGTTGCTGAGGACCTAGAAAGATGGAGTACGCTGGTTTAACAATCATCTGTGGTGCCGCTACGACCTCCGAGTTACGGGATAGGATAGGATAGGATGTTATTTTGAATATGGATTAATCCAGATTATATTTTGCTTGGAACATAATAGTTCTCAAGGACGCAAACTTGTCAATAGTTGCATTTAGGTTTAGGTGTGCAGAATAGAATGTCACTTGCCTAATCTTTTATTGACAGCTAGATAGCAAACTGGTTTTCCTTCCTCCTTATTCCTCTTCCTCTTCCTGCTTATCGGCCTACCCCACCCCTTCCCCACCCCTTACCCACAATCCCACCCTTTTGCCTACCCTCCGTTTTTCCTCATTTCGCCCCCTTAGTGAAAAGAACATACGCAGAAGATAATAATGAAGACACTTTAAGTGGTTAACTTTACTGTCCTTCACAGTGCGCTTTGAATGTGCATTAACACAATGGTGAAAGCTCGTAGCGCAGCCGGAAATGCCCATAAACTGATGAATTGAAGGTTGACAATGGGCTATAGGTAATGCTGAAACAATACTCCGGTATCGCAGTGCAGCATAAGATCCTGTACAGGCTGTGGGACTTCTTTTAAAGTGTGCGTGAGGTTGCAATAGACATAGAGTAACAGACTCATCAAATTGGCTGTTGGTTCTATTCAGACGAAGGAAATTTGTATTTTTTTTAAATTTATTTATTTTTTTACTTATTATTTTTTTTATACATTTTTGACACTTTGTTGTCCTTTTTTATCGGGAAATTCTCGGCCGCCTCAACTGGGGAAGACGTAGTCGCAGCCTGTGGCGCGCACAAACCCAGCCTGAACTAGTATTAGTTGTGTTTTAGAAATGTTGCTGGGGGGCTCGTACTCGGAGAAAGCCCCCGAGCCGAAAGTAAATAATATTCGGAGAAACATAACGCCCAGAGGCGGGATCGATCCCACACCTGTTAGGCGCCATTGGTTTCTAGCCTGTGGACAAGGCAAGTTAGTCCCGACCTTAGACCACGTTGACCTTTTTTTTTTTTTTTTTTTTTTTTTTAACTATCTTCACCGCACTACACTGAGCATGCATGTTCTAGTAGCACGGATGTTAGTAATATATAGCCAATAAGTCTCCCTGTTGTAAACTATTCATCATGAAACAAGGCGACGGCCCGTACGCACGCACGCACGCACGCACGAACACACACACAGACGCACACACACACACCCACACACAAGTAGAAAGTACTCATTCTAATGAATTGGTAAACTTAGTGCGCAAACTTTGCACTAAATGTGAGTTGTATGTGTAGTTTAGCCTGAGTTCGATCCGGACACTATGAAACAGGCTTTGTACATGTGGATAGCGCCCTTCTTGGGTAGCTTTTTTTTTTTTTTTTTTTAAATTTTTTTTTTTTTTAATCTGCAAAGAACTAAGAACAATGCGTTTTCGAAATTATTTTTATTTTGCGCTTCAACTTTGTTGATTTTAGTTTGGTTTTAATTTATTTTGGTCCTAATGTACTAAATTTGTTATATATATCACTAACGTGAAATAATGTTAAAAGCCCAGGGGACGGAAGGGAGGATCGAGGAGGGAGAGGGGGAGGGGAGAGCATCAAGGATGTTTATTTTCATTGACTCTGACTTGACTTGTGAAACAGTATTGTCGTTACCTTTAAAATTGGATATAAAAAAATAGTCCCTAGCTTAAACTGACCTCAAAGTTTTTGAAATTTAGGCGCCCTCTTCTTTAATGTTGTTTAATATACACTCAACTAGCTGTGCCCAACTATCATTGACATTGATCGCGGAGAAAGAAACTGCACAAATAAAAAGAGAGGATCGAGGGGAGGGATTAGAAATGGAATGCGTGGTAGAGGTATCAGACTTCCTATGCCTTCAGTGACTTTAACAAACGCACGCTCTATATCAACAACAAAATGGATGAGCTGACAGCCCTTGTACAACCCGACGGCGATTTTCGCCGCAGCAACATCATCTGTGTTACAGAAACTTGGCTATCAGAAAATACAGAAGCAGATCTAGATGGGTTTACTGCCGTTAGACTTGACAAAGACCCACAGAAAACAGGAAAGAAGGTGGGGGGAGGGCTTGTTATCTACGTAAACAAAGACTGAGCTACAAACATTACAGTGAGAGAAACAATCAGTACACGCGACTACGAAATTCTATCCATGTCACTCCGGCCTCACTACCTTCCACGTGATTTTACACAGGTGTCTGTTATGCATCGCCCACCTGACACGTCACACTTGTAGCCGTTAGGGCAGCAGTGGACGCCGTCGCTGCAGAACACGGCCTGTACACACACGCACACACACTGTCACACGACAAAAAAATTTAGCACCTCGTATAAGATCAAGTTTTTTACTGGTAGTTGATCTTATCAGAGGACTGTTTAGGGTGCCCCTCGGATATGATCAAACAAAAATTTGGTCCCGTGGGGGGTCACCTTAAGCGAGGAGTACTGTATATGCAATTATCCCTTGATAATTGTAATTTTCGTCCGGATATTTGTAATTATCTCATGATATTTGTAAGTATCAGGTTCTGGCGCTATGAAGGCGTGGCAAATACTGATAAGTATTAACTAACACCCTGTATTATAGCTCTCTGTGTTATACTTGTGTATGTGCCAGGCCCGAACGACGACGCAGCAGCAGAGCGCATATAACTCCTATAACTCGGCGCTCACCCGATCAGCTGATCAGCCTGTGCTGTTGTTAGGCGACTTCAACACGTGTGACATCTCAAAACATTTGCCGCAGCTCCAGCAGTGTGTAACAAAATCAACGTTCTAGATAAATGCTACGTGAACATTCTTAATGCGTACGCGGTCGCTACTCACCACCGCTAGGAAAATCCGATCACTGTGTCATTCATGTACTACCTAAATATAGACAACTAGTAAAGAGGGAGGGGCCAAGGACGTGTGTAGTAAACAAATGGGATCATGTGACAGCAGAAACTTTGAGGGGTTGTTTTGAGATAACGGACTGGGATGTTTTCTTTGAAAACGAGGATAATATAGATACAATTTCAGACTCTATTACATCATATGTTACTTTTTGTGAAGGAAACGTTGTCTCTAAAAAGACAGTAAAAATCTATTCAAATTCTAAACCTTGGATAAATGCCGATATGAAACGAATTCTGGGTGAAAAAAAAGAAAGCATTTGTTGAGGGAAATATGGAAAAAATGAAAAAAAAATAGAAAAAGAATTTTGTTGGAAAATTGCAAAGAGCAAAACAGAATACAAAGATAAGGTGCAAGAAAAATTGACAGAAAGGAATGGAAAGGGGGCATGGGATGGGTTGAATACAATGATGGGGATGAAAGTACAAAAGCAAGGTGTTAAAAATGACGATCCTGTTTCACTTTCAAATGATTTAAACAAATTTTATGCTCGTTTTGATGATTATGATTTTTCACAGGAAGTTGAGGATGTTTGTCTGCCTCTGCTTACCATTCCAAATAACATTACCATTAACGAAAATGATGTTAAAAAGGTTCTTTCAAATGTCAATCCTCGCAAGGCTTGTGGTCCTGACAGGGTGGGGGGTAAAGTTTTAAAGGAATGTTCTAGTCAGTTATCTTGTGTTTTTACTCGCCTTTTTCAACTTTTAATGAATTATCATTTTGTCCCAAGATCATGGCGCACCTCTACTGTAATACCAGTTGCTAAAAAGCCAAATGCCAGAGAAATGAATGATTTTAGACCTGTCGCCTTGACCTCGATGGTTTGTAAATGCATGGAAAAACTGCTCTGTAGTCAGCTGACTACCTCAGTGGCAAATCGCATGGACCCTCTGCAGTTTGCTTACAAGGCAAAACGCGGGGTAGGACGCAACCTTGACCTTACTTGATTCTGTTTCTAGACACCTTGATACCTCAGGTACTTTTGTCCGGTGCCTTATGATGGATTTCAGTTCTGCATTTAATACGCTTCAACCCCACTTACTAATCAAGCGTCTTCTTGACCTTGACGTTAGTCCAGGACTCGTTCTCTGGATTCGTTCCTTTCTCCGCGATAGGCCACAGAGGGTCAGTATTGACGGTATCTTGTCCGACGAGATTATTGTAAACACTGGGGCGCCGCAGGGCTGTGTCCTCTCGCCGGTTTTGTTTTCTCTCTATACCAACGAACTGACGTGCGACACCAGCATTTTTACTTTGATAAAGTTCGCAGATGATATGGCTCTAATAGGCAGGCTGAAAGATGAACACTCTCTCTCGCAATACTTCGATTTTACTTGTACGCTTCTTACCTGGTTCAGTGAAAGTTATTTAAAGCTAAACGTAACTAAAACTAAAGAAATTTGCTTTGAAGAACACCGTGCGAGAGATCCTGCCCTGCTTCGCCCCTTGAAAATTGCATCTGAAAATGTAGAACAGGTTGAAACCTTTAAGTATTTAGGGACGGTTTTAGACAAGAACTTGAAGTTCAGTGATCATGTTGGTTTTATTTGCAAAAAGGCCAATCAAAGGATGTATCTAGTAAGAAAGTTGAAAAATTTTGGGGTCAATGTACATATCTTAGAAATAGTTTACAGATCTCTAGTAGAAAGTATTCTATGCTTTAACATTGTTACCTGGTTCGGAAATATTGGCGTTAGAGACAGGAACAGACTCAACCGCATTGTAAACCTAGCTAGCAGAGTGATAGGAAAAACACAAAAGCCAATAACAGAAATATATAAAGATTTTGTAAAAAGTAAAGCTAGAAAGATTATGTCTGATAACAGTCATCCCATGTGTAGATCATTTGAACTGTTGCCCTCAGGTCGGAGGTTTAGAACCCCGGCCTGAAAAAGAAACTTGTATGGCCACTCTTATGTACCAAGTGCAATCCGCATCTTAAATTTAAGCAACCTGTTATACCCCCAGTTACCTACATTTTTCTTCTGTGTACTGTGATGATGTAATGTAATATGATGTGAGTTGTGCAATGAAGTAAGCTATTTGTTATGCGTATGACTGTCTTAATTAATGTTTTATATAACAAAAAATGTTAATATTTCTTTTAGTTTTTAATCTTTCCGTATTAGTCTTTGTGCTACTAAAGACAAATTTCCATGTTATTGTATTTTAACTATGGACAATAAAGATTCGTATTCGTATTCGTATACGTATTCGTATACACGTTTTTGCACGGGTACAATTTTAATTTTATTTTTAGAGTCAACATTGATATTGTTAATACGCATATAAACAAACAAACAAACAAACAAACAAACGTTTCTAATTTTAAAGATATAAATAAAAACCATGCTTTTAAAAGAGTTTAATTGGGGGCGGGGGTGGGGGGTTCAATCTTTTCTTTTTTCTTTTTGGTGAGTCAACACTCACAGTACATTGGAAACGACACGACACGACACTGAAATGTGTGATCCTAATGACCCTTTAAAAAAAACTGCAAGCTGTTATACCTGTTAGATATGTTAAAGACAGCGACAACAGTGTTTTTGTGTATGTGTGTGTTTTTAAATGCATCCCAGATCCCATCTAACATGATTAACTTGATCAATACGGGTATACGTCTTGACCAGACTTGTTGCAATGCTGCCAAATTTAGCATTCAAGTCATCTGCTCATCTGACCACTAATATGACACTAGATAACGCCTAACATATAATAAATTTGCTACGCGCATCGAAATATGAATAAATTGGATCGAACTGATGGCCTACATATTTAGGTTCAGATCTTCAATCTGGACGAGGTCAGATTAGACTATATCTGCGGAGGTGTGTCGCTTCACGTGATAAACTTCATTGCTATATCTGGCACGCAATCTGACTCAGTGGTGTATGCCACGAGAAAACAATTGAAGTATTAAATGTCAAGCGATAACATTTCAGCCAGCGGTTCCAAGCTGATTGAGAGCCTGAGGTTCTGAAACCACAACACAAATAACATGACTCGGAGATGCAGTGGGCTAAAAGGCTGTAGCGTACTTGGCGGCCCAAAAAATAATAATAAAAAAAATTAAAACGTTCATTTTAGCCCGAGCAAGCAGGGGTTCGAAGCTGGTTTACTGCCTGGAGTGGCGAAAAAAAAAATCGCGACCCTAAGATATTGCGCTCCTACTCCTTCAAATGAGAGTATAAACCGAGGTCTAGGTTGCGCACGCACGCATTTGCCATTCCATCGTACGGACTTTAAAGATCCTGACGCTCGTGTTCTAGACGGGTGAGTACCGGCGACACAAACACACCCAGCAAGAACTAGGTCCCTTTTCCCCCTGACCGGTCGCCCAGGATTGTGCTCAGGCGGCTTGAGTTTAGATCCTGTATCGGCCAGCGCCTTGAGCAGCTCTTCAGCTGGAAAAGCGCTATATATGAACGATTAAATAAAAAATAAATGTGACCATGTGAACGCACAGCACTATGTTGAAGCAGAATAATTGATCATTATTAGTGAACTACCAACTTACGGTACTCTAAATCAGCGCAATATTTGTAAGGAATCATACAGAGTGCCAGAGAGTGCCTGATTCGGGGGATGTTATAATCAAGGCACATTGATGTGGAGGTGGGGGGTGGGGATGGTAGTATTATTATTGCACATTGAATTGAAACCCATGGAATTATCCTTTTGTAATTGAGAAGACACAAATTAGTAGCCTAGTAAATTATGATGCAATCGTAGTCTACTTTTAGTAGCGTTTAACCTTTTTGTAATTTAAGGGGTTTCTACAGTAAGCATGATAGTAATATTTTGAAGCTATGCATAAAGCATAAGGCATAAGGTATTAACTGTGGTGCCTATCCTGTCCCATAACCCGAAGGTCGTAGGGGCACCACAGATGATCGCTTAACCAGCATACTCCATCTTTCTCTGTCCTCAGCAGCCCTCATGGCTTCGCTCAGTGTCAAACCAGTCCATTCTCGAATGTTGTCCTCCCACCTCTTTTTCGGTCTCCCCCTTCTTCTACCTCCTTGCACTGTGCCTTGCAGAATGGTCTTTGCAAGGCCTGATGATCTGGTGACGTGGCCATACCATCGGAGTTTCCGTTTCTTCACCACTGTGAGCAGGTCATCGTGTTGTCCAATGGCTTGTGTGATGGTCTGTCGGACTTCAACGTTGGTGATGTGTTGGGTATAGGAAATGCACAAAAGTCTTCTGTAGCACCTCATCTCCATGCTTGTGCGATCCTGGAGAGGACTTCCTGTCGAGACCCATTGTCTGACACAATGGCTCCTAAATATTTGAAGCTGTGCACTGTGTTGAGGGATTGGCCTTGTACTTTGATGTCCGTGTTGATGCCGTTGGTGTTGTTGGTCATCATTTTGGTCTTCTCTGCACTTATTTCCATTCCATAAGCTCTGGAGGTGGTGTCAAGCCTCTGTACAAGCTGTTCAAGTTCTTGTTCCTCTCCAGCCAATCCATCAATATCATCCGCAAAACGAAGATTGGAGATTGCTCTGCCCCTATGCTGACTGTGCCTTCGTGATCTGCAAGAGCATCTGACATGATGCGCTCTAGGTAGGAAGATGTTGAAGAGTGTTGGAGAGAGTAGGCATCCTTGACGCACACCGATTGGTTGTTCTGAACCGGTTCCCGATGACGCTGTTATGGAGGACTGCACTGGTAGCCCTTGTCATACAGGCTTTTGATGACTTCTATAAATTTTTAGGGCTGATGTCATGGTTGCCCATAGAGCTGCATGCCAGACTCGGTCAAATGCCTTCTTGAAGTCTATGAACACATGATATAGATGTTGTTGGTGCTTGGAAATATTGGACGCTTTCTGCCAGGTGGTCACTGGGGCTTCCTATGATGTTATTGTTTGCCTATGTAGGCATTTCATATGTATGTGTTTTGTTTATATTTTATAATGATGTTAATATATTCTATTTTGTTTCTGTTGTTGGTGCAGAAATTTAAAAAAAAAAAAACCCATTGCTGTTTCGCTTTGTCTGGATTAGGTTAGACGTCAGTCTCTGTGGCAACTAGACGGTCTAGACAAGGTTTGCTACACAGTCTCGTTCTACACTTCGAGTCTTTCCTGAGTTACCTTGATCAGAGAGTCTAATATTGATTGCTTTGTTTGTTTGTTTGTTTTTTAATTAGTGATGTTTACAGTCACTGTAATTTAGTAAAATTTGTTTCTTAAGGGACCCGGGCGCAGTGCAATGTGATGACACTCACGAGTGTGCTGACGGACAGACGTGCTGCAAACTGGCTTCAGGACAATGGGGATGCTGTCCCTTGCCTCAGGTGTGTTCATAGTTAAATCTCTTGCCTCAGGCATGGTCATAGTTGAAGACTTGTAGAAGGTAAGCTTACTATAGTTTCAACCCTTGCCTTCGACTCGCTAGTTTTCAGGTCTATGCATGGCAGTCTGAACAACTGTCGTCTGCTACAAAGTAGTCGGCGACGGTGATGCATAATATCTACAAAAATGTATACGCCTTTGAAACTCAGGTCTTTATTGGGTCATGCTGTATGTACAAAATAATATCCATTCTTAGGAATTGCAGTCTTTCCCCCGTTGGGGGTGCCGGGGGTTTCAGTATAATTAGTATCCCCATTTTCTGGAAATTTAGTGCTTTAAATTCCCACTGTCGCTGTCTTTCTCCTTTGTTCTTTCTCCTTCCTACTCTGTTCTATCAATCTACTATACTATCTTCTTCTTTGCTAGACCAGTCACCTACATTTTTTTTTGAAAACTCTTCCGGGACAAAACTCCTCATTTGTGTATGAGGTCTTTTGGATCAGCTTGGAAATATTGGACGCTTTCTGCCAGGTGGTCACTGGGGCTTCCTATGATGTTATTGTTTGCCTATGTAGGCATTTCATATGTATGTGTTTTGTTTATATTTTATAATGATGTTAATATATTCTATTTTGTTTCTGTAAACGGGGGTTCGATGGGTTAGCGTATAGCCTCGGCGTACCCTGCGTGGGATTTCCTTTTGTTGTAAAGTGACCGGCTGGTGGAGTGCCTTCGTTGTTACCACCGGGGTTGTTTCGGCAGATCTTTTATGCGGATCAGAGGCGAGTCCTCTTTCAGCGAAGTTGGGGTCTTGATTTTGTGGTCCTGATTCGGCTATACTGGTCCTGATGGCTCGGAAGAGTCCGCTAGCGCTGGACCTAAAGCAATAATCATGTAATGTAATGTAATCGCAGTCTTTCTGCACTGGACTGTAATACACCCAGACTTCTCACGGCTCGTGTGTCCCGTTAACACTAGGCTAGAAGGGACATTATTACTAACCTGCTATTTGCTTTTTTTTGTTCCAGCCACAGACCATTGACAATCTGCATTAAATACTGTACTAGCTTCCCAAAAAATCATGGTGTGTGTGTGTGCGTGTGTGTGTGTGTGTGTGTGTGTGTGTGTAGGTGTGTGTAGTAGGTAGATGTGTATTGCTATGGATTAGAGAATGTTGGATGTGCGACTTTGTTTTAATTTTGTTATGTCATAATGTGATATACTACAGTCATGTTGTGTATAAATACTTCTTTGTTATTTTTAGTATGTTTATTACTTTTATTTCCTGAAGTGTCTTTTATTATTTTGTACTGTTGTATTGATAATATGTATACTGCACACAAATTCCCTTGTGTGTGTGTTTTTTTTAATGAGGACAAAAAAGATTGTGATTCTGATTCTTATGATGAATCTCCACGAAGACTGCATCGATTTATAAAAACACCTAAACATTTTCACTGCTATCATGTAATAATTAATAGGCTATGGTTATCGCATCTGATATCGGATATGGTGGAAAACATTTACTTTACATGCGTGTTAGGAACCAATACTTATCTTGTGTTTGTTTGCCCATACGTACAGGCCGTGTGCTGCAGTGACGGCGTCCACTGCTGCCCTAACGGCTACAAGTGTGACGTGTCAGGTGGGCGATGCAATAGGGGCGAGGATTCTCAGGCTTGGTACATGAAGCAGGCAGCAAGGAGCATCAAAGGGTAAGTTAGGCTGTTGTGACATACACTGAGTGTAGGAGCCACTGAAGAAAAGAAAGAGAAAACAGGATTTGGGAGTTGTAGAGTCTGAGTTGTCTTGTCGGCCGTGTAAATAAACTTCGCGTTGTTTTCTCCGCAATAGCACAAACAGCTGCATGTAGCACAGCGCCACCCAGGACCATAAATAAGACCCAATGTGGTCTACAATTTTGGTGTAGGCTGAGAGTTGGGACAGTTGTTAATTGTTGCAATAATCAAAAGTAGAAAGAATGTCGTCAGATAAACTGTTTGCTTACCTATTTCAGAGAAATTCATCGTCAGGTGTCAATACAGTGTGATGACACCCATGAGTGTGCTGACGGACAGACGTGCTGCAAACTGGCTTCAGGAGATTGGGGATGCTGTCCTCTGCCTCAGGTACGTTCACAATTATTCCCGGCATTTACTTGAGAACGCTCACCTAGGATAAAACAAATGTGCTAAAGGTGCATTTGCTTAACATGGAAAGGAACTAAACGTAATCAAAGAAATTAATGAAATAACTGCCTGTGTAGGCTACTTGAGTGTCAACATTTAAACATAGTTTCGATTCTAGATGTTGACCAAACAAAATTTGTCAATCCTGAGCGATATTGACTAACAACGTGGATTCCTTACGTGATCTGATTGGTTGAATGGATCATCCTGGTGTTACACGATTTATCAATAGTCGATACAGCCCCGATGCTTGAACCTTGGTATGTGTAACTCGAATTTGTTTATCCACGCAGCCTGTTCAATCAGCAAAAAAAATCAGGAATCGTCGTATAAGGTTCTCCAACTTTATTCTGCAAACAACCAACAACTGTACACAAGATCTCTTTCCTATCCTATCCTATCCTATCCCGTAACTCGAAGGTCGTAGGGGCACCACAGATGATCGTTTAGCCAGCGTACTCCACCTTTCTCTTTCCTCAGCAAGCGCAACCCTTATGGCTTCGCTCAGTGTCAAGCCAGTCCATTCTCGAACAATGTCATCCCACCTTTTTTTCTGTCTTTCTCTTCGATCTTAAGCCTCCTTACACGCCTTGCAGGATGGTCTTTGCAAGGCCTGATGCTCTGGTGAGTTGACCATACCATCGGAGTTTCCGTTTCTTCATCATTGTTAGCATGTCATAGTGTTGTTCAATCGCTTGTGTGATGATCTGTGGGACTTCGTTGTTGGTGATGTGATGGGTATAGGAAATGCCCAGAAGTCTTCTGTAGCACCTCATCTCCATGCTTTGTAGTCTTCCTTGTAGATCTGCTGTGAGGGTCCATGTTTCGCAAGCGTATAGGAAGATGGAGATGACAAGGGAGCGCAGCTGCCTTACTTTGGAATATAGACTGATGGTCCTGTCTCTTTCCAAATGGGCTTCAACCTTGTCAGGGCAGCAGTTGTTCGTTTTTTTCCGAAAATCAATTAAAAAAAACCCACTGCTCGCAGGCAGACAGTGCATTACTTACATAGCCTCTCTGCAACCCAGTAAAGCATAGAAAATTTCAGAATGACGCAATAACACCCAATGAAACTGTCAAACGCACCGTCTTACGTCATATAACATTCCTCAGTTTAGAAGATTTGACTAGCTATTACCAGACATATCTGGAACTTTCCATCTACAACAAACAAGCAATCCTAGAACGTTCTCAAAAATAATGATTCAACGAAAACTTTCAACCTTAAACAAAACCTTTTTTAGCAAGAGTGCAAACTTAAATCAAAGAAAAATACACGCTATTATCGCATGCTTTGCAAAATAAAATGATCGGAAATATCGTGCGTGTCTCAATCTTAATACCTGGATCCTTCACTGGTTGACTGGACCAGCCTAAATCATGTATCAACACCCCCTTGTATTTCTCAGTATTGTGTGTGTGTGGGTGTGTGTGTGGGTGTGTGTGTAGGCCGTGTGCTGCAGTGACGGCGTCCACTGCTGTCCCAATGGCTACACGTGTGACGTGTCCGATGGACGATGTAACAGAGGAGACGAAGGTGCCTCCATGCGCATGAGGCAGCCAGCAAGGATTAGGATGGTGGCTATCAAGTCAGTTGTACTTCTTTATTGTTAAGAAAGGCTTAATGTTATTAAATTAAAGTCTATTTATAAGAACAATGGCAAAAGCATAGCTGTGTAAAGCCTGGGTCCAAACTTGTGGCTAAACTTCATACTCCGGCATCTTTTCCTGTTAAATCAAAACACTCACAGGCGCACTGAAAGCATTACAAAAACCGCTGCAGTGTTAGAGAAACGGAGCCCAGGCATTATTATGTGGTGCAATAAAGCCTATTAAAACCCTTCTACAGTAACATTCTTACTTCAAAAAACGTACGTTTACATCTAATAAAATGTTCTCTTTATTATGAATATTCTGGTGCTATTACAGTCAGCCTGAAGATGTACGATGTGACTCTACTCACGCATGTGCTGACGGACAGACATGCTGCAAACTGGCTTCAGGACAGTGGGGATGCTGTCCCTTGCCTCAGGTAATGATAGCTGGATGGTTTGATTAGGAAACAGAAAAGGGTTATCATATATCCCACTAGTTTTGTTGTGCTGATATAAAAAAAGAAACATGAGTTCCGATTGCACTGAATAAATCTTCTTAACAACACCTTCACTTCTCAAAATATCTTGTCCATGTTCAACCACATATCATAGAAATATGATGACAGCATGTAAGAAGGTGAGATCAGGGGGTTACTTCTTCCCCTCTTCCATCCCAAAGTCCCTAACAACATATTTTCTAGCTATATATCTACAAGATGGATTGTTGTCCTCAATTGTACACAAGGAAATTTGAAATGGAGATACATCTAACCATACTCTGGGTACCTATGGAGCCTGTTCCATGATGTTCTGAAATAGCTTCATAAGATATTACAATTAATTTAACGGGAAAGCAGTCACAGACAGTTTTATTTAATGATGAGTGTTTGTACAGGCCGTGTGCTGCAGTGACGGCGTTCACTGCTGTCCTAATGGCTACAAATGTGAAGTGTCCAGTGGGCGATGCAGCAGGGGATTCCTCTCCATGGACTGGCTGGAAAAGACGGCTGCTATCGAAAAAGTCCAAGACGTACAATGTGATGACACCCACGCTTGCGCTGACGGACAGACATGCTGCAAACTTTCTTCGGGGCAGTGGGGATGCTGTCCTTTGCCTCAGGTGCAGTCAGAATTGTCTACCTTGCTTGAGATAGGTTGAAATAAACTTACGAAAAAAAATATAGTTAGAGAGTATATTACCTTGACAACTTGTTGTTCTTTCACAGTAGATGCTAATTTATGCCATCTTCATTTAGGAGTAGATTTACTGATGGTTTTCCTTTATCACGAACTGTGTCTTTGTTAGACTAGCCCACATGATCATTTGATGTCTATTATGATATCACAGTTTACATGTATTTTATTGGCACTGGATATCATTACAGATCAAAACGTAAAAAGGTTAAGGTTTTCTCTTCCATAATTGGAGTGGGAAGTATAGTACAGATAATGTTTTCTCGGTTTTGTTTTACAACAGCATTCTTATGTTTCTTTGCATAAGCTTCTTCATTCCTTACAGGCTGTATGCTGCAGTGACGGCGTCCACTGCTGCCCCAATGGCTACACGTGTGACGTGTCCGGTGGACGATGTAACAGAGGAGACGAAGTTGCCCCCATGCTCATGAAGCAGGCAGCTAGGATTATGATGGTGGCTATCAAGTCAGTTGTAGTTTTATTTATTGTTAAGAAAGGCTTAATGTTATTAAATTAAAGTCTATTTATAAGAACAATGGCGAATCCATAGCTGTGTGAAGCCTGGGTCCAAACTAGTGGCAAAACTTCAAACTCTGGCATTTTTTCATGTTAAATCAAAACACTCACAGGCGCACTGAAAACATTAGAAACCGCTGCAGTGTTAGAGAAACAGTACCCAGACATTAGTATATGCTGTGCAATAAAGCATAATTATGGAAACCCCTCTACAGTAACATGTTTACTTCAAGCAACGTACATTTGCATATAATAAAATGTTCTCTATATTATGAATCTTCTGGTGCTATTACAGTCAGCCTGAAGATGTACGATGTGACTCTACTCACGCATGTGCTGACGGACAGACATGCTGCAAACTGGCTTCAGGACAGTGGGGATGCTGTCCTTTGCCTCAGGTAATGATAAAAGTTTGATTAGGAAACAGAAAAGAATCATCATATAGGCTTATCCTACTAGTTTTGTTGTGCTGCTATTTAAAAAAACCCAGAAACATGAGTTCCGATTGCACTGAAAAAATCTTCTTAACAACACCTTCACTTCTCAAAATATCTTGTCCATGTTCAACCCCATATCATAGAAATATGATGACAACACGTAAGAAGATCAGATCAGGGGGCTACTTCTCCCCCTCTTCCATCCCAAAGTCCCTAAGAACACAATTTCTAGCTATAAATCTACAAGATGGATTGTTGTCCTCAATTGTACACAAGGAAATTTGAAATTGAGATACATCTAACCATACTCTGGGTACCTATGGAGCCTGTTTCATAATATTCTGAAATAGCTTCATAAGATATTACAATTAATTTAACGGGAAAGCAGTCACAGACAGTTTTATTTAATGATGAGTGTTTGTACAGGCCGTGTGCTGCAGTGACGGCGTTCACTGCTGTCCTAATGGCTACAAATGTGAAGTGTCCAGTGGGCGATGCAGCAGGGGTTTCCTCTCCATGGACTGGCTGGAAAAGACGGCTGCTATCGAAAAAGTCCAAGACGTACAATGTGATGACACCCACGCTTGCGCTGACGGACAGACATGCTGCAAACTGGCTTCGGGGCAGTGGGGATGCTGTCCCTTGCCTCAGGTGCAGTCAGAATTGTCATCCCTTGCCTGAGATAGGTGGAAATAAACTCACAACAAATATAGTTAGAGAGGATATTATCTTGAAAACTTGCTGTTTCACAGTAGATGCTAAATGCCTATATGCCTTCTTGAATCAATAGGCAGGCATTCTTGAATCTTCCCCCCCGTGGAGGTACCGGGGGTTTCAGTATAAATAGTATCCCCACTTTCTGGAAATTTAATGCTTTAAAAAAAATCCCACAGTCGCTGTCTTTCTCCTTTGTTTTTTCTTATTCCTACTCTGTTCTATCAATCTACTATACTATCTTCTTCTTCGCTAGACCAGTCACCTAACTTTTTTCTTGAAAACTCTTCCGGGACAAAACTCCTCATTTGTATGTGAGGTCTGTTGGATCAGCTTGGGAATATTGGACGCTTTCTGGCAAATGGTCACTGGCTATATGATGTTATTATTTAGAAATGTAGACATTTTTTATGTATGTGTTTTGTTATATTTTATAATGATGTTTGTATTCTATTTTGTTTTTGTAAACGGGAGTTCGATAAATTAGGGTATAGTCTCAGCGTCTACTGCGTGGGATGTCTTTATTGTAAAGTGACCGGCTGGTGGAGTGCGTTCAGTGTTGCCACGGGGGTTGTTTGAGCAGATGTTTTATGCGGATCAGTGGTGAGTCCTCTTTTAGCGAAGTTGGGGTCTTGATTTTGTGGTCCTGATTCGGCTCTTTGCAGTCCGCTGGACTAATCAATGGACGTAAGCAATGAATAACTAACTAACTTCTTAAATCTTCCTTTAAGGGCAGTTTTTTCTGATGGTTTTTCCATTATCACAAACTATATTTGTTAGATTAGTCCACATGTAGTGCTGATGATGGGGTGGTCTGGTATCACAGTGGATAGAGAGCTGGTTTCCTATGCCCGAGATCGCGAGTTCCAACCCCGCGTGGGACGAACTTATGTGACTTAGGTGCGAGACTTTTCAGGACACCGAGGGTTTTCTACGGGTACTCCGGCTTCCTCCCTCCCTCCCTTCATGCAGTCAATCAAAAAATTTCGAAAATGAAACTTTATTTCTATTCCGACGTTTGTAATTGCGATCTGTTCAGATTTGCCGCGCTTTGAGTTCGAATGAAGAAAAAGCGCGTGAAAGCATTCTGTATTATTATTGTTATTATTGCTGTTAATGTTATTATTATTATTATTATTATTATTATTATTATTATTATTATTATTATTATTATTATTATTATTTGCTGTCTACTATGAGATAAGATTTGACCTTATTGGCGTACTGTGGCACTCTAGAGCTCTGGATATTATTACAGATCAAAAAGTTAAAAGGTTAAAGTTTTATTTTTCATTATTGGAGTTGGAAGTATAGTAAAGATGACATTTTCTCTGTTATGTTTTCCAACAGCATTCTTATGATTCTTTGCATAAGCTTGTTTATTCCTTACAGGCTGTATGCTGCAGTGACGGCGTCCACTGCTGTCCAAACGGCTACAAGTGTGACGTGTCTGGCGGACGATGCAACAGAGGAATCAGCTCGCTGCCCTGGCTGCAAAAGACGCCAGCTTCTAGCAAGGCTGTTGTCAGGTAAAAATCCATTTTATTGGATTAAAAATAGTATAATATAACAAAATTTTGTCTGCTGTGAGTTGAAACGTGTTGTATTGTACTGCTATGCAGTGTGTTGTGGTGTAGTTCAGTATACTGTACATTACTGTAATTTCTGTGTTGTTATGTAATGTTATGTAAGGAAAATGTAATATATTGTATTGCACGGTGTAGTAGTCTATTGTATTGTGCATTCATACACTTCATGCACATTCAAACATTAGGCTAGATATTCAATGCATTTTTGTGCTTCCTTCATACAGCATGTCTATGAAAGAGGAGGCAGTACAGTGTGATGATACCCATGAGTGTGCTGATGGACAGACGTGCTGCAAACTGGCTTCCGGACAATGGGGATGTTGTCCCTTGCCTCAGGTATGTTTAGTTATATAAATCCCTTGCATCAGATATACGTTTGAAATTATCACCCTTGTTTTAGAAGTAAGATTTTCAAGATGATATACCGGTGTGTTTTCGTATGGATTCCTATCCTATCCTATTCTATCCTGTCCCGTAACCCGGAGGTCGTAAGGGCACCACAGATGATCGTTTAACCAGCATACTCCATCTTTCTCTGTCTTCAGGAGCCCTGATGGCTTCGCTCAGTGTCAAACCAGTCCATTCTCGAATGTTGTCCTCCCACCTCTTTTTCGGTCTCCCTCTTCTTCTACCTTCTTGCACTGTGCCTTGCAGAATGGTCTTTGCAAGGCCTGATGATCTGGTGACGTGGTCATACCATCGGAGTTTCCGTTTCTTCACCACTGTGAGCAGGTCATCGTGTTGTCCAATGGCTTGTGTGATGGTCTGTCGGACTTCGTCGTTGGTGATGTGTTGGGTATAGGAAATGCCCAGAAGTCTTCTGTAGCACCTCATCTCCATGCTTTGTATTCTTCGTTGGAGATCTGCTGTGAGGGTCCATGCTGCGCAAGCATATAGGAAGATGAAGATGACAAGGGAGCGCAGCAGTCTTACTTTGGAATGTAGACTGATGGTCCTGTCTTTCCAAATGGGCTTCAGCCTTGTCAGGGCAGCAGTTGTTTGTGCGATCCTGGAGAGGACTTCCTGTCGGGACCCATTGTCTGATACAATGGCTCCTAAATATTTGAAGCTATGCACTGTGTTGAGGGATTGGCCTTGGACTTTGATGTCCGTGTTGATGCCATTGGTGTTGTTGTTTATCATTTTGGTCTTCTCTGCACTTATTTCCATTCCATAAGCTCTGGAGGTGATGTCAAGCCTCTGTACCAGCTGTTCAAGTTCTTGTTCCTCTCCAGCCAATCCAACAATGTCATCCGCAAAACGAAGATTAGAGATTGCTCTACCCCCTATGCTGACTGTGCCTTCGTGATCTGCAAGAGCACCTGACACGATGCGCTCTAGGAAGACGTTGAAGAGTGTTGGAGAGAGTAGGCATCCTTGACGCACACCGATTGTTGTTCTGAACCAGTTCCCGATGGCGCTGTTATGGAGGACTGCACTGGTAGCCTTGTAATACAGGCTTTTGATGACTTCAATAATTTCAGGGCTGATGTTGTACACTTTCATTGTTGCCCATAGAGCTGCATGCCAGACTCTGTCGAACACCTTCTTGAAGTCTATGAACACATGATATAGATGTTGTTGGTGCTGCAGGTATTTCTCACAGATTATTCTGAGGTTGAAAATCTGTTCAGTGGTACTTCGCCCTGCCCTGAATCCTGATTGCTCTTCAGCTATGATTTGTTCAGCTTGGGGTTTCAACCTGTTGAGTATTATTTTCAGGAGGACCTTGCTGGGATGGCTGATGAAGCTGATGGTGCGGTAATTTTCACACTCCAGAAGGTTACCTTTTTTGGGAAGAGTGATGACAAGCGACTGGGTCCATGGTGTAGGCTTAAGGCGCATTTGCTTAACATGGAAAGGAACTAAACGTAATCAAAGAAATTAATGAAATAACTGCATATGTGTAGTCTACTTGAGTGTCAACATTTAAACATAGTTTTGATTCTAGATGTTGACCAAACAAAATTTGTCGATCCTGAGCGATATTGACTAACAACGTGGATTCCTTACGTGATCTGATTGGTTGAATGGATCATCCTAGTTTTACACGATTTATCAATAGTCCCCACTCTGCCAGATCATGTTACAGATAATGGTGAGGGCATCAATCATCGCTTCTCCTCCTGCTTGTAGCAGTTCCGCGGGTATGTTTTCCACTCCCGCTGACCCTTTCTTCAGCGATTGCACTGCTGCCTCAACTTCTTCCCGGAGAATTGGGAGGATTTCTTCTTCTTCTCTGTTCTCGGGACATGCTAGAACTGATGGGTCTCCATTTGGTGTATGGTTGTAAAGGTCAGAGCAGTACTCGGTCCATCTGTCCAAGACTTCTTGTTTTTCTGTAAGGCATATGCCAGATTTGCTTTGGAACGTGGAGACTTTGGGCTGTTTAACATTTGCCTGTCGCTTCACAGTCTGGTAGGCCTTCTTGCTGTTGTTCTTGTTCAGACTGTTCTCTATTTCCTGGCATTGATCTTCTATCCAGTTCTCCTTTGCTGTGCGCATGCCTTTTCGGATGTCATTGTTGATTTTTCGGTAGACATCAGCTCCCTATGAGGAGTTCTTTTTCTTCTTTATCTCTCTTCGTTTATCACACAGATCCAAAAGTTCAGGTGTGATCTACGGCTTCTTCTTTGGTCGGTGCTTGCCAAGGATCTCAGTGGCGGCATCTGTCACAGCTGAGTTGAAGGTGGTGGTCATGGTGTGGACATCTACTTCACCAGCCCCCAAAATGAGCAGTGGTGCAAATTTTCCTCCAATTGTGGCCTGAAAAGCTAAACTGATGCATTTAGATACGAAATTACTTTGTTAGCTAACATTTTCCCTGAATATTCTTGATTGCTGATAGGAACATTGTTGAAGAAAATGTTTCCTCAGTTCCAAACGTATAGCCTTTGTGTCTGTTTTTTCTGTTTCCCGCTGCCTTCTGTTTTTTTTTTAACTATGATAGATAAGCTTAATTTTCCTCTTGGATACTTCAATAAAACATCATGTCTTTGTCTCTTTTTTTCAGATGAATAATAGTTGGTAATATCTTTCCTGGATAGCTGATATGGGTACGTTCGTAGCATGTCTCAAATATTTATAGAAATGTGACTGAATGTTTTCTTCCAAATAAATTGTATCAAATATTATTTTGCAGGCTGTGTGCTGCAGTGACGGCGTCCACTGCTGTCCTAATGGCTACAAGTGTGACGTGTCTGGTGGGCGATGCAACAAGGGTCTGGAATCTCTTCCTTTGCTTCAGAAAACACAAGCTACTCGCAAGTATGTATAGAATATACGTAATTCATAGACGAATGAATTCATGAATATTCTGGATGTTAGTGCTATTTCTTCTCTGTTGTAGCATATAGTGGCTGAATGCCGTTCTAAAATATCTAAATTTATATTATAGACTATATATTTCTATATAAACTAGCAATCAGGGCAGACGTATTATTGACGAAAACGAATACATTTAACTGCGTCAGTTCCTTTGTTTTTCTCTTTAAAAAATATCAACAACAACAACTAGACAACCTACGGCAGTACAGTGTGATGCCACCTATGAATGTGCTGACGGACAGACGTGCTGCAAATTGGCTTCAGGAGAGTGGGGATGCTGTCCTTTGCCTCAGGTAAATTTCCTATTAAAACATGAGAAGTTCGTTTAGTAATTAGCAAACACAGACATAGCGGGATATAATAAGCGCAGACATTCAACAGAAAGCAATGCAAATGCAAATGGCGAATTAACTCGTAATGTTCTGCGATTATTCTAGCATAGCAATTACTCACTTGACACGAAAGCCAAATCTTTTTTTTTTTAACGAGAACTTGGATAAGAGCTCAAAACATGAATGCAATAGTTATTTTGAATTTGAATGAATGAATTAATTCAATATTTTGAAGTTGAGTTTTGAATGAATGAATTCAGTCATTTTATGCAGAAAGTAATATTTATTTATTTACGTACTTTGGTTGTGTGTTTGTACAGGCTGTGTGCTGCAGTGACGGTGTCCACTGTTGTCCTAACGGCTACAAATGTGACGTGTCTGGTGGAAGATGCAACAGGGGTCTGGAATCTCTTCCTTGGGTTCTGAAAACGCAATCTCTTCGAAAGTACGTATAGAATGTATATAGTATACACCCACCGCTCTCACCAACCCCATCCTTTTCCACCCTTTTTGGGTGTTACTTTTTATAGATACACCTTTTTTATACCTACTCCATGACCCACCCATTTCATGGATTATTTCATGTTCATGTAGTTTTTATCCCCGCCTCCTCCCACCTCATCCCTTGTATTTGTTCTGCTTTTTGTTCATGCTGATATTTTACATTAGGTTTACCTCCCATAATATATCTTACTAATCACCCACAGAAACCGTAAGAATTGATGGTTTTAATGACATTTTACTTGTGCGTGTATTACCGATTGTCATTTCGGTGATTGCATTTTTTCGAATTTATATATGACATTTGGTATTTAGGCATGTTATTTTCTTAATTTAAAATTTGTAAATCTGTTTCAATGTATTTGCGCTTGGAGTTTCCCTGTGAGCGACAAGTGTGCTTCTTAAATGAATTAAATTGTTTTGTATTAATATAATTATACGTGTATTAATGAATAAATAAATAAATAAATGGAAAAAAACATGAACGAATAAATGAATGAAAAAGAAATGACGGAATGAATCTCCCGAGTCTTGGCGCTAATATCTCCTCTATTGTAGCACAGTATTGCAGCTGACTGCAGTTTTAAAACAATTCTTTACAAAGTTTTTATTTTCTATCCAATTTTTTTTTAAAACAGAAAGAATAAAAAACGGGCCGCAATCTCATTTCTTATAAATTATTATCATTATCCTGGAACATTATTTACAAATTATACTTGATATTGGCATAGTGTTCCTTGACAGATGAGAATGACCACTTCTTTTGCCGATTTTCTTTACCAGACACCCCACGGCTGTACAGTGTGACGACACCCACGAGTGTGCTGACGGGCAGACGTGCTGCAAACTGGCTTCAGGAGAGTGGGGATGTTGTCCCTTGCCTCAGGTAATTTTTATGTTAAATCCTGAAAAATTAGTGCGTAGTAGGTGATAATGATAAACGCAAGCACTCAAAAGCAAGGAATAATAGCTAAGTAGCTGAGCCAAAACCATATAAAATACTTGCATGGAAAGTACAAGCATATCACACATTTTTACTCTAAAATGCTGTTTGCTAATGAAGTAGACTTAATAATAGCATAATGGTGCATGGTAATTATGGCTTACTTTGACTGTGCTAGCTGCACGGACTCTTAAGAAATAAAGTAGGCCTAAACAACTTTAGGAAATCTCAACTCAAGCGATATATTGGAAATGGCATCTCGAGATAAGAATGTCCAATAGTTATGCAATAATTACTTTGATTTTGAATCGTGCGCCGCAAGTATAACTAACGTATTTACTTATTAATGAAATTAATTAATTAAATCACTTGGATGTCTGTACAGGCCGTGTGCTGCAGTGACGGCGTCCACTGCTGCCCTAATGGTTACAAGTGTGACGTGTCGGGTGGACGATGCAACAGGGGAGATTTCTACCTTCCTTGGCTTGAGAAAATGCCTTCATACACTAGGTATTGAGTTCAGGTTGAGTTGAGGAGTTGATCTTTGTTAGTTGCTAATTTGTTGCGGGTTTTAGATGTGCATTTAATTTTAATGATTAACAATCACCCAGAATTAGCATTTATGCAGAATTAAAACAACGTTTGTGTACTTTCTCTCTCAAACACGAACACACACACACTCACACATAAACACACACGCATCAACGCTTACGATTTTGAATGTTTTGAAGTTAGCTTGTTCAGGCGGACGCACGCATACTCGCCTACATGTACTCGCAAACACATACTGTGACACATAAACACACGCAAAACATTGATGTACAGATTTCGCTTTTTATTATTTTATTTATTTTAGTACATGACTTTAGTACTTGACTGACCGATGAATTCTATTACTTTGTTCACAGGCGATAAATACTGGAAATACGCTGTATTCTTCATCAATGAGAAATGGGTCATCACGTCTCAGTGTATCCTGCCTTCTACAAATGGAATATTTATGCAATATGAGTGTGTGAATGTTAATAGTATGTAAGCATATACTTCCAAGAAGCATAACGACTGTTTAAGAATGTGTACATGAACTGTATTTGATGAGTGTCGTACATTAATGTAAGCCTATAATTATATATAATAACGCTTTTATTGTTCGTAACAACAAAATGTATGTGTATAATGTATAATCTTTTGAATTCATTCGTCTGTCTTTCAGTTGTGTGGAAGCGATGATGGTAACTGCAAAACAATAATAATAATCCCCAGCACATTTTATTCCAACGTTTTATACTATATTGTTATAACTGAAATAAACTATTTGAAGAACTGATCCTCAGAGTGGGTGTACTTGACGGTTTTGAATGTGCAGCAAACCCCGTTCGGCTTCTGGAGCCGGATAAATACTATTGACAATAACATTCGAACATTGAAGTTCAAGACCAACCAGAAAGCCTACACTTTCTGGACCAACAAACCCCTTTTTTAGTAGCAGCATGCAGGCCTCCCCCTTATCTCTTTTAAAAGTGCAGACTAGTGCTCAGCTGATAACTGAGAGGAGGCGATAGTCAAAGGTTGACATCGACAGCTTGAACATGGTAACTTCATTTAAATTGTATGTACGAGTTATCTTCGTCGTCTAAAGTATTCGATACGTATGGCTCGGCGCAGCACTGGTCAGTTTACTGCACCGATCAGTTTGGAAATTACTTCCATGCATTTGCAGACGGAAACACCTTTGGAACAAGACTAAAGATGAAGAGGAAGACCCACACAAATTAAAGAGGCATAATTTAGGTGTTGGCCCTTATCTGAGATTGAATGAGGGAATGAATGAATGACTTATAAAACGCATCAATGCCTTCACGCCGATGTGAGGGAGGTGCACACACGCACACACACAAACACACGCACACACACAAACACACGCACACACACAAACACACGCACACACACAAACACGCACGCACGAACGCACACATTCACAAACAAGCACAAGTACACGCACGCACACACACAAATACACATTCACTCACAGAGAAAGAGTTCGTGCCAAGTACTAACTATAAAACACTTTTACATCTATTCCAGTATCACCATTAACATCCTTTGCTTGAAAACATTGAACTTTACCAGGAAGTAAAGAGATTATTATGTCTTTAGATTCCTACGAAATAACTTGTCAACAGAATCTACCTTCTTGATGCCCTCTATATGCGAGAGTGAGATTGCTGCCAAACTATACAGTCGACATTGGAAACATTGTTGGCTTTCATGCAATATAAACTTTATTTCAAATATTAAATGAGATCGTTCAACAGTAATTTTATCATCAGAGCAATAACCAAATGCCATGCGGTTGTCTTGACTAATTGCGTAGGTATTGGGACATTTTCATCCGCGTGGGATGGTCAACAGGCGTGTTATCCAAGATATGTTGTCAGCTTTCAAATCAACGCAAAGAACTGGGACGGTATAGAGGGAATGAGAGAGAGAGAGAGAGAGAGAGAGAGAGAGAGAGAGAGAGAGAGAGAGAGAGAGAGAGAGAGAGAGAGAGAGAGAGAGAGAGAGAGAAATGGGAATGTGGGAGGGCAAAGTCATATGCAACCGGGTGTGAGGCGGGGGTTTGGGAAGAGGAGGCGAGGGGAGGAGAGGGGAGGGGCTTGTTGACATAACCGGGACAGAGTTCACTCATAGGCGCATTAATCAAGTAGAATGGATCCTAAATAGTAAAGAAATAGTGGATCCCCGATAGCCTAGCGGGTCCTGTAATAATAAATATTGGTAGGTCTATATAGATACATACTTCTTCTACCGCTATGCTATTGACGATCCACTCATTCTTTATTATAGAGGATACATTCCACTTGGTAAATGCGCCCGTGGACGAACTAGAATAGAATTTTGTGTGGAAGGATAATGGGGTGGAAAGAGAAATGGAGGGATGGAGAGAATGTAGTAAATCGTCATATGATCAGGAGATGAAGTAAGGTGGATCATAAGAGGAAGAGATAAGCTTAGTCCTATCAAATTAGGATCCGTTGAGTATCATGTTCTCAAATCTGTTGCTGATCAACGTCGTCAATTTAGAAGGATGATGCGCCTCGTGCTGGTTCTGTGTTTGGCTTTGACCTTGGCTAGATGAGTAAAAAAACATGTTATATTTGTGGTTACTTTTAATAATGAATTGTTGTATTATCGGGAGAACTGGATAGAAGATAGATCAATGCCAGGAAATAGAGAACAGTCTGAACAAGAACAACAGCAAGAAGGCCTACCAGATGTGAAGCGGCTGACAAGTGTTAAACAGCCCAAGGTCTCCACGATCCAAAGCAAGTCTGTGATATGCCTTACAGAAGAACAAGAAGTCTTGGATAGATGGAAAGGGTACTGCTATGACCTTTACAACCACACACCAAACGGAAACCCACCGGTTCTTGCAACAGAGAAGAAGAAATCCTCCCAATTCTCCGAGAAGAAGTTGAGGCAGCAGTGCAGTCACTGAAGAAAGGGAAGTCAGCGGGAGTGGACTACATACCCGCGGAACTGCTTCAAGCAGAGCGATGATTGACGCCCTCACCATTATCTGTAACAAGACCTGGCAGAGTGGGGAGTGGCCTACACCATGGACCCAATCGCTTGTCATCACTCTTCCCCAAAAAGGTAACCTTCAGGAGCGTGAAAATTACCGCACTATCAGCCTCATCAGCAAGGTCCTCCTGAAAATAATACTCAACAGGCTGAAATCCCAAGCTGAACAAATCATAGCTGAAGAACAAGCAGGATTCAGGGCAGGACGAAGTACCACTGAATAGATTTTCAACCTCAAAATAATCTGCGAGAAATACCTACAGCACTAACAACATCTATATCATGTGTTCGTAGACTTCAAAAAGGCGTTTGATCGAGTCTGGCATGCAGCTCAGTGGGCAACCATGAGAGTGTACAACATCAGTCCTAAAATTATTGAAGTCATCAAAAGCCTGTATGACAAGGCTACCAGTGAAGTCCTCCATAACAGCGTCATCGGAAATTGGTTCAGAACAACAATCTGTGTGCGTCAAGGATGCCTACTCTCTCCAACCCTCATCAACATCTTCCTAGAGCGCATCATGTCAGATGCCCTTGCACATCAAGAAGACACAATCAGCATATGAGGTAGAGCAATCTTCAACCTTCGTTTTGCGGATGACATTGATGGATTGGTTGGAGATGAACAAGAACTTAAACAGCTGGTACAGAGGCCTGACACCACCTCCAGAGCCTATGGAATGGAAATAAGTGCAAAGAAGACCAAAGTGATGACCAACAGCACCAATGGCATCAACATGGACATCAAAGTCCAAGGCCAATCCGTCAATACCGTGAATAGCTTCAAATATTTAGGAGCCATTGTATCAGACAATAGGTCCCGACAGGAAGTCCTCTCCAGGATGGCACAAACAACTGCTGCCCTGACAAGGTTAAAGCCAATTTGAAAAGAAAAGACCATCAGTCTACATTCCAAGGTAAGGCTGCTGCGCTCCCTTGTCATCTCCATCTTCCTATACACTTGTGAAACATGGACCCTCACATCAGATCTACAAGGAAGAATACAAGGCATGGAGATGAGTTGCTACAGAATACTTCTGGGCATTTCCTATACCCAGTGTTACACTCAGTTTGATGTTGGTGTTTTCTATCAGTATCTGATTCAGCCCCGATGCTTGAATTCCTGATAGGGTGTAACTCAGATTCGTTTATTCACACAGCCCGTCCAAACAGCATACAAGTCACAAAGTCCACGTATGAAGTTTTCCGCTTTTATTCAGCACACATCAACAACTGCATACAATTCTCAATTCAACTCAACAACTTTCACAGCAACTCTCAGTTTCACTATCAACAACTTTACTTTCTCAACAGCGACTCGGCTCACGATTAAATAACCTCTCTCTTTTCTGGAACGATTTGGTACGTGGTAGAAATGACGCACTGCCACCAATCGAACTAAAGATCGTCATCACTGACTTACGTCATTCACATTTTCTCTACTTCCGGGAACATTCACGACCTTCGATATCCATCCGGAAATTTCTATCAAGAGTAAACACGCAGATCCAGAAGATTCTCAAATAATATCGACTAACGCAAATTATCAACGTTATACAAAGCCTCTCCTAATAACAATGCAAACTCAAATCAAAGGTAAATAAACTCTATTATTGAATACTTTGCAAATCGAAACGATTAGATCTATCGTGCGCGCTTTAGACACACTTTCGTTCGTTTCAACGTAACATAACCCCCCACTCAAGAAGAAATTTACTTAATTTCTTTCAACAACGTTGAAACGTAATGCACAAACAAAGTACAGAATTAAGACTTATTTCAGTCTGCCTGAGTACTGTCAGTGTTCACAGTTCATTCACACAGAGTCAAAGTTTCTCATCTGCAAGTCTTTCTGGATTCTGTCAATGTTCACAATTCATTCACACAGAGTCAATGTTTCTCATCTGCAAATCTTTCTGGATACTGTCAATGTTCACATATCATTTACCCAGTCAACGTTTTTCATTTTCAAGTCTGTCATTACCAATATTTTTAGTTCATCCACACAGTCAATGTTCTTTCATTCGCAAGGAAACGACGCCCTCGTCAGTTGCAGTCGTCATCGGCCCAGGGTCAAAGACGATGATCACGTGGGCTTTCCTGGAATCAGTGCGTCCTCTGTTGTCTTTTTCTTCCGTCGGATGTCCGACGCAGTCGACGTTGTCAGCTCCCAGAATGCATTCGCTGGGTCTCACGGTCAGGTTGGCTTCTGCGGGACGGTGGAACAGCTCCCTCAAGGTCTGCAGATGCTCCTTCCAGGTCTGGGTGTGGACTTCATGTTCGACCAAAGTCGTAGAGCCTGGGATATCATTGAAGCTATGGGGAAACTCGCCCCTAAGGTCCTTGAGCTCCAACTTTTGACCTTTCGTCAAGCTCGGTCCTAGCTTAACATCATCGATGCCTTCTTTGCTGTGGAAGTCTCCCAGTTCCAACAGTTCCTCGCTGTCAAAGCCGTTGTCGATCTCAGCTGCTGTTGCCACATGCACAGTCTCTGATGGCCTTTCCACGTACAGCTTAAGGAGGTTGGCGTGGTATATCTTGGAATGCTGGCCGACCTTCACCTTGTAGTCGTTGATCCCCACCACGGTCTCCACTTCGTACGGGCCTTTCCACTGCATCAGCAACTTATTGTGATCGGTAGGTAGCAGCACCAGCACTTTGTTGCCAGGTTTGAACTTCCTGTTCACAGCCCTACGGTCATAGTAGTGCTTTCCACAGTCCTGGGACTTCTTCAGGTTTTCTCTGGCTATCTCGAGAGTCTGCTCCAGCTTCTCCCGTAGCTCAAACACGTACTGGTAGCTGTTCTTCACCTCTGGGGTGTCTACTTCTTTCGTCCACAGTTCTTTTAGGATGTGCATCGGCCCTCGGATGGTTCTTCCGTACAGCAGCTCGAACGGAGAAAAGCCGGTGGACTCCTGCGGTACTTCTCTGTAAGCGAAAAGTAAGGCGTTGATATAGCGATGCCATTGTCTGGGCTGCTCGCTGCACAGTTTCTTCAGGGTGGACTTCAGCGTAGCATTGAACTTCTCGACAAGCCCGTTGCACATCGGATGGTAGGGTGTCGTAGTCAAATGCCGGATGCTCAGCAGTCTGTTGACCTCCTTCATGCAGTCAGAGACGAACTGCGTCCCGAGGTCTGTCAGAATTTCTTCAGGCACTCCAAGCCTACTGAACATGTCCACCAGTGCCTCTGCTACAGTTTCAGTGTCAATCTTCTTCAGTGGCACTGCTTCTGGGTACCGAGTCGCATAGTCTACTAAAGTCAGTACCCATCGATGACCTTCTTCACTCGGAGGTCTTATTTCGCCGATTAAGTCTAAGGCCACCCTCTTGAAAGGTCGGTCGATCAGAGGCATCCTCTGCATAGGCACTTTCGGGACCCTTCCTCGAGGTATGGTCTTCTGACAAATGTCACATGATCGGCAGAAACGGCTGACGTCCGCATGAAGCCCTGGCCAGTAGAACACCGCCTGGATTCTATCCGACGTCTTCTTGATACCCAGGTGACCTCCCATGATTGAGTCATGCGCTACTTCCATCACCTGGCGCCTTAGGGGTAACGGTACCAAGACTTGACGTAGTGGTTTCCCTCCGTTGACCCTCGGGTGCTGGAAGATTCGGTACAGGATCTTGGCCTTCACCTCAAAATAGACCGTACCACTGCCTTTTGTCACGTGGTCTTGACGGTTCCTGTACTTGTTTAAAGTACTATCAGCTTCCTGGAGCTGGATCAGCTTATCTCTGTCCACGATGGCAGCTTTTGAGTTGTCGGCGACCTTCAGTGGCGTAGACGTCTTGTCTCTCTTGGCCTGGGCCCTGGTGGTGACAGCACCGACGATCTCTGGTCGGCAGGGCTGAGCCGGAGTAACCACATTGTCCCGTAGCAGCTCTGTAAGGTCTCCATCGGGAAACGGCAATGGATCCTCCTCCACAACTTCGACGTGTTGGGTTAAGGCAGGACTCCATTCTGGATCGGGGTCGTCGGGTCGTCTCGCGCCATCGATGTTCCCGATCATCAAATCGTACAGCGGCTTCTTCAGGCAAACCGCTTCGACTTCGCCTATGTAGAAAGGGGTGTTGACATGAATCTTCGCAACTGGCGCTCTCACACATTTGCTGTCGGCCATAAGTGTCCATTTAGAATCGCCAGTGAATTGTTCTTTAGCGATTAGGTCTTCTCTGACGATGACCCCACTGCAGCCAGAGTCTCTTAAGACAGTCACTTCATGATTTCCGACGCGTCCCTTTGAAACTGGCATGTTCTGGACGGTCACAGCTGCGCTGGCGACGACGGGGATGGATTTTCCGTTGGCAAGGAGAAGTTGGCCATCGGTCATGCACTCTTGCACGTCGGCAGGAGTAGCTGTGCGCCTGGTCTCACTCGGAAGAATGACGCTCCCGCCGCACACTTGATGGTCAGATCTACTGGTTTGCCGTTGATTGGAGAATCGCCTCTGCCGGTTGCCCGCCGCTGCGTTGTCCGTACTGCTCCGCTGTCCGCTACTTTTGTTTTGAGGGCAGTTAGCTGCTCTGTGGTCTGTAGCGTTGCAAGTGAAACAGCCTCTTGAATGCCCTTCCCTGGGAGGAGGCGTGGAGTCCGTCTGTCTCTGGCTCGTCTGGCTCCCTTGGACCTGGTTCACATGGTTTCCAGTCTTCTGAAAATGTTTCGTCGCGCTGGGTGGCCCCAGGGTTTTCTCATGAGCGATGAGATATCTTTCAGCAGCTTCAGCAACGTCTTTTAGCGTCTGCAGCTTTTGTTCTTCTAAGTGGGTCGCTAGGTCCTTGTGACAGGCATTGAGAAATTGTTCCTTCACGATCAGGTCATGGAGACTGTCGTAAGACTTCATTTCGCCTGATAACTCCACCCACTTGTGTAGATATGACGACAGGCGCTCCACAAACTGCTTTGGCGTCTCGTCTGACTTAGGCCGGCATTCACGGAAACGTTTACGGTAGCCCTTCTCTGTAAAGTTGTAGCACTGCAACAAGGCCTCTTTCAAGACGTCGTAGTTTTTGGCGTCATCGTTCGACAGTCTGGTGTAAACTTCTAGAGCTTGCCCCGTCAGAAGTGCACTCAGTCGAATTGCCCAGTCTTGAGGTTGCCAGTTAGAGCTTTCAGCGAACCTTTCGAATCTCGCCAGATAACTGTCAATCTGGTCCTTCCCGTCGACGAAAGCTGGCAATTTTGGAGCCGTATGGTCGTTGGTGACTTGTGGCGCATGCTGATTGTTTTGGATACGCGCCAACTCTATTTGGTGCTGACGCTCAGCTTCTCTTTCTTGCCGCTGCTCTTCTCTTTCTTGACGACGCTCTTCTCTTTCTTCTCGGCGACGCTGCTCTTCTTTTTCTAGACGCTTCTCTTCTAATTCTAGTTCTTCGCGGCGACGCTGCTCTTCCTTTTCTAGACGCTTCTCTTCTAATTCTCTTTCTCTTTCTTCGCGCCATATTCTCTCTTGAGACTTGACGTACTCCGTCAGCTGTTTGCCTTTTAGATTTAGTTCAACCCCTCTCTGCCAGAAGTCAGCCATCTTGATGCTTCTGGAAAGTTCTTTTCTAGAAATTTCTTTTCTGGAAGGTTCTTCTTCTAGAAAGTTCTTGACTGTAGAGTTCTTTTTTTCTGGAAAGTTCTTGACTGTGCTGTACCTTTCTAGACTGTTCTAGAACAGCACGCTTTCTGCAGTAGCGCTGATGCTTGTCACTAGTCGCCTTCGTTGACGCAGGCCCCGCTGTCCTCGTCGTATGCGACGCTGCACCACGCTGGTGTTGATGTATACGCTCCTGTGCTGAAGTAGACGCGACTTCCGCTCGCCGCTCTCTGTAATACTGGCGATGTAGCTCCGAGACTGTCCCTCGACGTAGTCTTACGGCAGCTACGTAGTCCCGATCTGTTGTTCGCTCACGAAGCAACTCTTCAGCGACTACACGCCCTTGCAGTCAACCCGAACCTATCGGATGTAGTCCCAGTATGTTGGCCCCTCTCGACGCAACTTGTTGGCGGCTACCCTCGATGACTGCCTCTCGTAACGTTGACTCGCTTGTTGTAGCAGTTGAACCCTTGGCTATGGCGTGAATCGCGGCTTGACCCCCAAAATGTTACACTCAGTTTGATGTTGGTGTTTTCTATCAGTATCTGATTCAGCCCCGATGCTTGAATTCCTGATAGGGTGTAACTCAGATTCGTTTATTCACACAGCCCGTCCAAACAGCATACAAGTCACAAAGTCCACGTATGAAGTTTTCCGCTTTTATTCAGCACACATCAACAACTGCATACAATTCTCAATTCAACTCAACAACTTTCACAGCAACTCTCAGTTTCACTATCAACAACTTTACTTTCTCAACAGCGACTCGGCTCACGATTAAATAACCTCTCTCTTTTCTGGAACGATTTGGTACGTGGTAGAAATGACGCACTGCCACCAATCGAACTAAAGATCGTCATCACTGACTTACGTCATTCACATTTTCTCTACTTCCGGGAACATTCACGACCTTCGATATCCATCCGGAAATTTCTATCAAGAGTAAACACGCAGATCCAGAAGATTCTCAAATAATATCGACTAACGCAAATTATCAACGTTATACAAAGCCTCTCCTAATAACAATGCAAACTCAAATCAAAGGTAAATAAACTCTATTATTGAATACTTTGCAAATCGAAACGATTAGATCTATCGTGCGCGCTTTAGACACACTTTCGTTCGTTTCAACGTAACACCCAGTATATCACCAACGACGAAGTCCGACAGACCATCACACAAGCCATTGGACAACACGATGACCTGCTCACCGTGGTGAAGAAACGGAAACTCCGATGGTATGGCCACGTCACCAGATCATCAGGCCTTGCAAAGGCCATCCTTGCATGCAAGGCACAGTGCAAACAGGTCGAAGAAGAAGGAGACCGATTAAGAAGAGGTGGGAGGACAACATTCGAGAATGGACTGGCTTGACATTGAGCGAAGCCATCAGTGTTGCTGAGGACAGGGAAAGATGGAGTACGCTGGTTAAACAAAAATCTGTGGTGTACCTACGACCTCCGAGTTACGGGATAGGATAGGATAGGATAGGATAGGATAGGATAGGATAGGATAGGATAGGATTCTTTTATTTAGTTTATTGTTCTTAATTTCTTTGTGTATAAATTGTTCGTATATTTCTCACTAACCCAAAACTGTTGACCTAACCTTGCATAACCAATCAGGCGACCAAACAAGTTTGGTCAATGGTCTTCATAACGCTGACCAACTATAAATTCATGTTTAATTTGGCGTCAAGATAACATTACTACGTACGTCTTTATGTTGTCACTGCATCATTTGAACACAGACCGTTTATTATCCACAAAAGATACTGATTTTAGCTCGGAGAAAAAAAGCTTTTAAACCTTACAGCACATATAGCATCAATTAAAGTTTACATTGATACGTTTGAAGTAGTTAAATTTGTCCATTGGAATTAGTATCTAGCTAAGTCTTGATATCAAATGATTACTGTGGTTGTTTGGTTTTATTTCTTTGTTTGTCTCTCTCTCTTTCTCTCTCTCTCCTCCAAATCTTTTATTTATGTAACGTACTACAATTTAAATGTATTTTAATTTACATTAACAACGTCGTGTTTTGATAAACACAATAATCCTACCACTATTGTAATAAATGTTAGCGTTTCCAAATAATAAAGGGAATGAATTCATAAAAATGCTGCTCCCAATGAAAATTGTCGTCAAAGTAGGCAGTCCACACTGCCTTATAATTTGAACGTATGGCAAAAGTCTTCGTTAAATATTACCAACCATTAATAGGTCCGGGCCACTGTTGGTTGACATCAAAGTGCACTGGTTAGACCTCGGTTTATACTCTCATCTCTGAACGTACAAAACAAAACTGCGGCATGGTTACATAATAGAGCACGACTGAGCTGGGTTGACAACTGTGTGCAGGGTGTGTGTTGTTCTGACGGGATTGTCACGTCACCCGAGCAGGTTCCGCGACTTCAGCGCATAACACGAGTGAGTAGGAATAAAACTCAAACAAAATAAACTAACACCAATGCCAGAATAACAGTCACACTCTTTTATTCAACAATCTAAACATACATACACAGGACAAATGGTGAGCTAACCACCCTCCACCCCTATCAAGACCCCCGTCCCAATACTAACAATTACCTCCCTTTGTTCAACCCCAAACAGAACTAAACATCAACAGGTTTTTACAAAATGCACAACAAAATATCAAACAGTAAATCAATTAAAAAATATTATAAAATTCCAACTAAGAAATAGTAGAGCTGTGAATCTTGAATCTTCGAACTATTGTCCAAGTAAACTGCAGAACTTAAGCACTGTTCCAATGTCTTGTGCACATAGCTCAGAAGGAGCTAGACAGTCATTTCACAATCCAATGGATGATCTTCACTAACTAAATGAAATGTTTTTAGGTGTGGCGCTGTGCAAGTCTGTGTGTGCGTGAGTGTAGTGTGTGGAGTTCCTGTAATAAAGGCAATGCCCCGATACAGAGGTGAAACAAGCAGCAGTGGCGGAGTTTATGCCCATGCTCCCCAGCTGTAGAGGCACATCACAACACAGAGGCACGTCTGCGCAAGGTGGTGATGGTGTAGTGGAACGCAACTCCACTGGTAAGGAATTAATCAGCGTAACACAGCTGATAACAGATGGCAACAGTTGATACAACAGGTAACGACAGGTAACGACAGCCCAAACCGTATAGGCCCCGGCTTGTGACACACCTCCTTCCAACACAACACAACACAACACTGTCACAACACAATGGTTAGTCTTTGAGAGTTACTTCGTGTTTGGCTATTGCTGGTTATTCTCACTCAATAATAACACTGATAAATGAGGACGAGGACACCTCAATTCTGTGACAGACTTTGAGTCTCGGTAGGTGTTCAATAGAGAACCACACCACCTTAGGAACGAACGAACGAAAAACGATGCTTAACGTCCTATTGCATGAGCGTTAAGGACGATCACCACGTCGCCACCCTGACAACAATGACCATCATCATCATATCAAAAAAAGAACCCTACATTTACTTATAAATGGCAGTTACATTCCTCCTCTCTCCAACTCTAAGCATTCTTACCCCGACGAGGGCGTAAGACCTTGGGTGGCTTGTATCAACAATTACACACCCTTCCAACACAGAAACCTAGTTCTAACATGACACACTGTCACAGAGTCACTGCCTGGTTAGAGTTGACCTCTCGCAAAAGCACCCCAAATCACTCTGCCCTACCAAATGCACCCAGGCCAAGAGCAAAACAGTCGAGTTCTCGTCAGTATCCATATCTCTTATTATGCATATCCCTGTTTCTGTATTTGGCCTACCCCTGCCTTCTACGATACGCACGGACTTTACGGCTACTGCACTCTTTCGTACGCAATAAGGAAAACGGTCAAGCTATTCTATGTACACTACATAACAGAGAAGTGCAACTTCGCACAAACTATAGCTTCCTCTGTACTGCTGAAACTCGTGTCGTCACAGGGATGCACTGCTGTCCTCGAGCCAACAGATGTAATGGCAAGCAGGCAGATGTGATAGTTTGCACCTATCACTTCCATGGGCACACAAAATGTCACTTAAAAGTATGTATGTTATAATCAATCAAGTAAATGTATTATTTATTTGTAGTAAGGCTAAATTAGTTCATCATCATCATCATTAAGGTTGCCTAGGGGCACACAGCTGGTTAGGCAGCGGTTTATATAGCATTCTTTATTATCATTATTATTATTATTATTATTTTTTTTTTTTTTTTTTTTTTTTTTAGTTCATTCTGATTTAGGCTGGGCTTTTTGAGCAGTGGCTTGACAACTGCCGTCTTGAAAGGTGCAGGAACAGTAGCGGTGGACAGAGACTCATTGACAATGTGTGTTATTGTTGGGAGAAGAGGGTCAAGGCAGTCAAGGAGGAGAGAAGTGGGAATGGGATCAAGAGAACAAGTGGTTGGTTTAGATTTTTTTATGACCTCCCTGACTTCATTAACAGAAACTGGTTCAAAATGGTCAAACCGTACATAATTCAAAACAGTTGGCAATGCATCTACATTTGTCTGCACACCAGCATCGTGATCAAGTTCATAGCGTATATCAGCGACTTTCTTGGTGAAAAAGTGACAAAAAACATCTGGTAAGTCACAAGGTGGGTGAGTGTTCTTTGGTGGTAGGTAGAGCGCTACTTTTTTCCTTGCCTCTGAGGCGGTCACAGACCGAGAAGAGTTGCTTGCTAGTCTCACTGTTGGCCACTCGACCAGTACTGGAAGATGTAGATGACAAGGGAGAGCAGCAACCTTATTTTGGAGTGTAGACCGATGGTCCTGTCTTTCCAAATGGGCTTCAATCTTGTTAGAGCGGAAGTTGATTGTGCTATCTTGCAGAGGACTTCTTATCGAGACCTATTGTCTGATATAATTGCTCCTAAATATCTTAAGCGCACGACTGCGTGTGCAGGCTGTGTGTGCTGTTCTGACGGGGAACAGTACTGCTTTCCTCAGGGCACCACCTGTGATGTATCTGTCAACAAGTGTAACAAATTAATGCCCTAGTGGTTCAGTCCCATGGTCACTGAAAAAGATTGCTCAGCGTAAGCCGGAGTCTAAAGACGTCCAGTGCGACACCCAGTCTACCTGTCCTGGCGGACATACATGCTGCGAATTAAGTGGAGGACAATGGAGATGTCCCATGCCTGAATTGAGTCGCTCTTTGTACTTTCATCTGTAAATTCCAGCAAAAACGTTTTTGTAAAGAATGGAAGGAGGGTACCCACGTCCGTAGCAAAACCGATCAGAAGACGCAGTAGTCTATTAGCTATAGTAGCAGAAAGAGACGTTTCTTCAAATCAGAACAATAAAAACCAAATTTTTGTTTATACCTCCAAAACCAAAGTCAATTTACAATTGTACTCTTTTGTAATAAAGTAAAGGAAGTTGCAAACATGAACTCAAAGTCAAATGTCCATGAACACATCCAACATAATTTACCGATGAGCTCCTGCTTTTATTGAGAAAGAATAGCCCAAATTTAGCCCACATGGGTGACAAATAAAATCACCTAATCCCCAAATCAAATGATTGTGTGTGCAGGCTGTATGCTGTTCTGAAGAGGAGCACTGCTGTCCTCTGTGACGTCTCTGCCTGTAACAAAGGCTTTCGTTCAAAATTTCCATATTCACTTAAAAACGGTAGCTCGAATTCCACCACAGGCTCTGAAGTCTTTCCTTTCGTCTTTGTAAACTCGTGGGCCTCCTACATACGTACGTAGTATGTATAGTATGTAATTGAGGCCTACGAAAGATGAGACTTCCCAGCCTGTGATTCCACCCAGGTAATAATAATACTTCATCAAATAATACTTACCTTATTTTATTCAACAGCCAGAACGTCGCAAAGCTTTTAAACAGTTTTAGCAATTCAGGACCAGAGAAGTGAAAGAGGACTCGCCCCTGATCCGCATAAAAGATCAGCTGAAACAACCCTAGTGGTAACATTGAAGGCAATGATCTACGAGCCGGTCACTTTACAATAAAGACATCCCACGCAAGGAACGCTGAGGCTGTACTCTAATTTATCGAACCCCCGTTTACAAAAACAAAATAGAATACAAACATCATTATACAATATTAACAAAACACATACATATAAAATGACTAAATTGCCAAATAATAACATCATAGGAAACCTCAGTGACCATTTGGCAGAAAGCATCCAATATTCCTAAGCTGATCCAACAGATTTCACACACAAATGAGGAGTTTTGTCCCGGAAGAGTTTTCAAGAAAAAAGGTAGGTGACTGGTCTAGCAAAGAAGAAGATAGTATCATAGATTGATAGAAAAGAGTAGGAATGAGACAGAACAAAGAAGAAAGACAGTGACAGTGGGAATTTAAAGCACTAAATTTCCAGAGAGTGGGGATACTATTTATACTAAAACCCCCAGCCGGCACTCTCACGTTGTGACTTTGTATGTCATGCACACACACACACACTCACACAGAGACACAAAACAAAATAGTCCAAACACTGCATTATGTTATCAATTACACATTATTCCTGTAATGATACAATCAAATACATGAATTGAATGTAAATGAAAGAAACATGACAATATAAATCCATGAAACACTGAAGATAACTTCATATCAGTATAAAATCAATTTTATGGACGAAGGGGAGAGGGGAAACAAATAAGACGCTGCCCAAACTCAAAAAGAAAATCAAAAACACAACTAGACGTCATACTAATAGAAAGCTTCACAACTTTCAAAGTATAGAACACTGGTAAAGAAAATGTTACAGTTAAACACCAAAAAGCAAAAGTGAAAGACAAAACGAATACCATCCACTGCAAAATCAAACGCTTCATCTCATCAAAACTTGCAATACCATAATTACATTCTTCCACATCTGCCTTACTACTCATTATCTCACTGCCTTAACAGCCTTTCATCAGCAAAACAACTGTTTCAAATAGATCCACACAGACATTAAACTTGCACAACCAACAATGTGTATATTTATTTCAGTATTAGATACAAATGCTGTAGTCAAATGACACAGACCATTAAACCAGAGACAGAAGACTGTGAATACAGCAAACACAAATTCTCAAATTATGTCATATAAGTGATAGTAATAAAATCAAATGACTTCAATTATGTAATTAAATGTACAGAAGAAACATTTATATATAAAAAATAACAAATACTGCTGCAAGCATGCGAGTCAATAATTCATAACTAGAAGGGAAAAGCTCATATGACTCTCATGCTCCTTATAGAACTCGCAATATTTAACATAAAAATAAGTACCCAGAAAGAAACAAAATAAAATGGTGGCATTACAATGCAAAGTAATACAGACTTTGATCTTCCTCTTTACCTTGAGATAACATTGACCTCCGGCTCCAAATACACTCAAGTACTATCAAATAAACTAAAGCAAAAGTTGTATTATGCCAAATAAACGGTGACATTCGGATGACGGTGGCCTTGGGATGACGCTGACCTTGGGATGACCTTAAGGCCTTGGCCTCACCTGATGTCTCTTGCATGTCTGATCCCATAACCCAATGTTGTTGCATATTATACATTAAATAAACAGCTATTCCACTGTACGATGACGTTGGACAGCTCCAGTGACCTTGACCCTGGAGTGAGGTTGACGAAATTTGTGTTTCTCATTAAAGTGTATCATGCATCAAAGAATCATAAGTTCAATATTAATAACCTATACAAAAAAGTGAAATTTTGATAAAAAAATTTCATTTTTTGACTAACATTTGTTGACCCTGTGACCTTGACCTTGAAGTGAAGTCATTCATTCACTGATCATTTATGAGGTCTCTTGGGTAAACACCATCTTACCAAGTTTTTGGTAGTGATAGTTGAAATAGGTTTTAAAATATTAATCCACTTGCAAGTTTTACACAGACAGAAGGTGGACAGAAAGACATTTTTTGTTGTTGTCATTTTTGGACTATTAATCACGTACAGATTTGCACAAATCCTGATTTTTTTCAAATTTTATTTTTTGGGGGGAGATGGAGGGCAAGTATATAGACTTACACTGCTATGCGTGTGAATCAAAAAGGAAACCTAACACAAATATTCAACTACCAAAATCTAGAAATCCAAGATCAAGAAACAGTTTTGCGGCAAAGACCACAAGCTGCAATGTATAATTAATCAAAATATCAGCTACTAACCAGATCCTCTGAGCAGTCCAGTGACACTAATATTAAACTCTTCATGCAAGAAAATATCAATAATCATGCTCAGATCACAGTTTAATACTCTAACAAATTTAATACCTGCAACATTCTTTTTCTGCTAATCATTCAAAAAAAAAAAAAAAAAAAGGACACGCTGATTCTCATAAATTAGTTCAATCCTTTTTGGAACGTCCCTACAGTGTGGACAAATGTACAGTAAATAAATAATCAAAGGACTGTGTGTAGTCATCCATTCACTCAGTGATGAATAACATTCCACTCATCATCGATTGTCACCGTCGATGTTTAACAGAGTGTTGACCCCTCTCCATATCAGCCTGCCATGAAACTTGGCAGTTTTGGCACCAATCATGCTGTCAAGGTTCATTATTTGCAGATAATTCAGAAGAAGATTTCCTTGGCTTCATTTGGCATTTGCTCCATGGGACAATAGGGGCACTTCACCCTGCAAGAATTAGTGATAACATTAAAATAAAACAAATTATTAATACCAAAGCAGTACTAATAAATTATTTCTTGGTGTACTAACAATATTTGTTTATTTGTTTTATTTTGGGGGGAAAAAAAGAAAGGAAAAAAAAGAAGAGCAGAGCCCATATGACTCAAATGGTCCTTATTATTTAACATGAAAATTAGTGCCAAAGAAAAACAAAATGAAATGGTGGCATTAAAATGCAAAGTAATGCTGACTTTGATCTTTCTAAACTCTTGAACTTCAGATGACACTGAAGTTTGGCTCCAAATAAACTCATGTACTATCAAATAAAGTACAGCAAAATTTGAATTATGCCAACAAAAAAAAAAACAACAACGGTGGCCTTGGAATAACATTGACCCTCATGTGATCTCTCATGCATGTGTAATAAAATAACCCAATGTTGTTGCATACTATGGGTGAAATAAACAGCCTTTCCACTGTATGATGACCTATTTTTTTGTATGTTTTTTGCAAGGCCTAAAAATTGCCTTGACCTTCAAGATCAACACAAAAACGGAACATATATCAAAGATCAAACTATCATCTCTAAATAAAACACATTTGGATTTTATATTTCTCATTGTTTAGAGTCAAAGTCACTTCAAAGTACCTATACAAACCGACTCCAGTGACCTTGACCTTAGAGCGAGGTTGACAAAATGTGCAAAGTATGTGTGTCTCAGTGATATTTATCATGCATCAAAGAATCATAAGTTCAATATTAATAACCTTTTTCTAAAGGGACATTTTGTGAAAATTGTAATTTTTTGAGTAACATTTGATGACACTGTGACCTTGAAGAGAAGTCATTCATTCACTTATCATTTTTGAGGTCTCATGGGTAAACACCATCTTACCAAGTTTGGTTGTGATAACTGACAGACGGATGGACTGATTTTTTAAAATAAATTTTTGGACTATTTAGGACTCACCTCGCACAGATTTGCTAAAGTTTTAAAATTTCTTTTGGAGTGGGGCGGGGGGGTGGGGGGGGGGGAGGAAGGTGGATTGAATACATAGACTCACATAGCTAGGCTTGGGCTAGCTAAGCTATAACTTTACGCTTTACACACAATCACTCTATCTTTGCATTACAAAACCAATACTACAACAATCCCCTCACCAAAATTCTCCCCCATTCACTGCCCCTCACAACATCTCCTCCAGTAACAAAAATAACAAGAAAGAAAAAATCTTAGAGTAGCTGAAAATTCAAGGGAAGCAACTCATGCCCGTGCTGTTCTTTCACCAAAAACGTACAATTACTTCAACTGACCAAATTCTACTGCACCACATAAGAACAACAATCTCATACTGTTAAGTTTGGACTTGTAGAATCTACTTTGAATAATGACAATTATCAATGAACACACAAACAAGCAAACACTGAGCAGGGCTTCCGATAACGCACATATGTGCGTCCCTAACCCTTTAAAGCCTTACTGGACGCACTAAAACTTCTAACTGGAAGTCCGTGGGACGCACTAACCCACACCGATCAAAATCAGACTATAGCCTCGCGAGCAGCCAGTGCCAGCCACATCTTGTCGTCTGCTAGTTCATTTTCGCCTCTGACCTTATCTCCCTTGAAAAGAAGTTATGACAGGCAATTTCGTCCCCTATACACTTATGTGTCCGGGGACGTTAATCTATATAACTAACTAACTTATGACAGGCCATTGTTTAGCTCTTTCTTCCTTTTTTTTTTGAGTAAAATTTACGTCCCCGGACACATTAAGCGTATAGGGGACGATTAGTTCTTCTTCCTTCCTTAGACTGCAAACTTTTATACCCCTCACTCTTTCTCTAGTGGGACCCTCTGACATCACTTGGGGACCCCCTAAAATTCTCAAGAGGGGGTCCCTGAGACCCTCTATGTTAGAAAGCTATAGGAAGCCCTGACTGAACCAACCCTCCCGTTAAGTTCAAAATGTAAAAGAGCATACATATGTGTTCGATCTATGGCAGACTTACTTGTTGACAGTCATTAGCTTGTTGAGAGCATCCTTGGAGATGACATGGCCACAAACCAACCTCATTGGTGGGTTATGCTGTGAGCTTTGCTGTCGAAGAATGGGGCATGCAAAGATTGAATGGTAGTGGAAGTCACCTCCCAAGGTTATCTCAACCTGCAAATATATATGAATTAATCAATTATTAAAACAAACTTTTCTTAATATTTAAATACAAATGGACACGTCTGAAAAACTGCTTCTGAAGTATTAAGCACATGCAAAAACAGTAGTAGCGGAAACTAAAACTACAAACAATATATAGAAATAAATTTTATTAATTAATTAATTAATACATGCATTGTATATGGGCAAGGCTCTGAAATGGCGTCGGACTCGATTTTCGCCGGTACTGTTACTTTGCGAGGAAGCGGACTCGCTGCATATCATCATTTGAAACAAAATAAAATGTGAATCTGACAGAGAAAAGATCGTTCTTCATTTTGACGTCAAGGACGGATCGATAAACCACGTCAAAGAAGAAAAAAACTCACGATGAATGACGTAACGATCGGCGATTTCCGTTACACTTTTTGTGACATCGTAAACAGTGTGTTCGGTATTTGCCGACCGGCATAAAACTGCTTCATAGAATATTAATAAAAATTTAATTTCCGAAATTAAAAATGTATAAAGGGTACGAAACAATTTTACATTTTAAAATCAGTTCGTATTTTTTGGAAATATGCGTCGAAATCGGCGACTCCCGCGTACGTCACGTATTTTCGTGATTCAGCTTCAGGGCTTATTAATCCGCGCTGGTGTTGTAATTCACTTTATTTCTTATGCTAATAAATTATGAAACATGAGTCCAAAACTTAATATAAGCAATACAATAATCAGAATAATGATATAATTAATCGAACGAATAATATAGGCAAACAAATTGCTGTCAACTTTTGGGTCATGAAAACCATACGTGACGTACTGTTTTTTTGAGGCTCCAAATTTTCTAAATAATGCGGTTAGCGTCAATTTTAACACGTGAAACAATTGGCCTTTGTTAACATTCAACGTGCGATGGCTGAAGAAGAAAGAAATGAGGCGGATTCGTCCAAAAATGAAGGTAAGTCGAGTGTCATGAATTTTTCATCTAAGTTATGCACGCATATTTTTGGTGGCTTGGTCAATGTTTTTCGACTTTTCTGTCAACATTGATGGAGTAAATCTCGTGTTTTTGTGATAAAAATGTATGTTTGTTTCAAGTCAACAGCATCGCTACAAAGGTGTTTGAGTAAACGTTCTTGTTTGTAGATATTATGCATTATTTTTTGCACCCGTTTTTGACAATTTGTCATGAAGCAACGTACACGATTTTTTAACAGGTATTATTGTCAAATCAATTTTAAACGTTTATATTTTTATACAGATTATATTTTCGTTGCGGACAAATACACCGCTAATAATAGACAATAAAGTGGCACCTTTTGTTAGTCTAATTCGTTTGTGTGCGTAACTTCACAATCCGAAACATCTCGGTCTTATAGGTGTTTTGTTATTTTGTTTAAATGATGGGATATTTAGTACCATAGGCTAATAATTATGCATCACAAATGTTTTTATAACATTATTTTTGATTTCTTTCTTGTTGTGGTCACTATAGTCTTCATTTTTTGTAATACCGACCACGTGCATAACGTCACACAGCTAGTGAAAAATTGTGCTTGCTCAAAGTTGTGTAAAGTGATGAACTCAACCATCCTTGAAAGAAATTAGAGTAATTTAGTTTTTCCCAGTGTAGGATTATTCTGACGCTTAATATGTGAAAACGTATCCCACTTACTTGTTTCTTCTATTCATTATGAGACCATTTCTCTTAGTACATAACTTCACTACTAACTTCTAAAACCAGAAAGTAAGTGGATTTTGTGAAATGATGAACACAATTCGTTTTTTATTTTGATTTAAAAATTTGAAGTGATACTTTTTCTTTTAAAAGATACATACATTATTTACACTCAAAAGATGATTAAAAATTATCAACACAGCTCACCAACAAACACAGCCTTGTTCCACTCTTTGTGCATAACTTCACATTCTTTGTCAAAGCAAGCCTGCATCAAAATGGTGAAGTTACATACACCAAAATTTTATCACCCAGAGCTCTTCAATTAATGTATTTCATATTATAATAATTTAATGAAATAAGTTTTGTTCCATACATGTGATTGTTAACTACTGGGCTTTAGTCTGATTTATTTTGCCATTCCTATGCGAATGTACATAACTTCATGACCAGACCAATTGCATATCATTGCGTAAAATTATGACCACACATTTCGAGCCCTTGAGCTTCACTATTGTGCCAAGGTATCTTTTAATGCAGTTTAAATTGATTCCTTTAAAAACATAGCTAATTTTAGTCAATTGTTCTTTAAGGTAAAATGCCCTTTTGTTCCACTCTTTGTGCATAACTTCACGTTGTCTCTGTCAAAGCTAGCTTACCTCAAAATGGTGAAGTTACTTACACCTTTACTTTTCAACCACAGCTCTTGACTGTACTTGACATTTTAATCAGTTTATTGTCTGACAGGAAAAAGTACAAGCAGATTAATCCCCAGAAGTGATCAATCTCAAGTGTGAACTGTCATGTGATCATATCCATCATGGAAGCATTGCATAAAGTTATGTACACACACAATTGTTGACATAAATGGAATATTTGGCAAAGCATGTATTTAATGCAGATTAGAATTCTTCCTTACCTACCGGGCACTTCATATTGGTAAATGTGGAATCAAAGGAGGAACTTCTCAATTTGTAGCACAAGAAAAGTATTTATTTGTGAGGCATTTTCAAGTTGTGGGGATTGTGTGGTGAAGCTGAATCAGAGATGGCCAGTTATTTTCCCCACAGCTGCATTTAGTTTCGACAACCACCATGTAAATTAAGAATAAAAAGCACCATTAGCTTCATTTGAAAGGGTAGCATGGTAGTTTTTTTTCTGATTTATCATGATTTGCTGATTACAGGTCACAAGAGTAACCCACAATACTTGGGGTCAATACTTGATGTACGGAGAAGGCTGGAAGTTGCCAGAGAGTGGTCGGGAATACTTGCTTCCTGAATCAGCCGTCGTCAAAGTGCTAGCCGAGTATACTACATGCCAGGATCGAAGAACATTGTACTTCATAATTTGGGGTGTAAATTGCTCGTAAATGAACTTCGTATATTATTGCTTGGAAATGAACTTTTGTATTTTGACCAGTCGATACTGAAAGACTGCTTTCTGCTAGTTGTATGCTTTGCTCTTGTTTTGACTTGGCAATGTATCCTCTTTTTAAAAGATTTCTTCATCTGTGTATATAATGACAGTGTAAAGTTATGTAATGCCCTGGTGATATGTTTTTTTTAATCACTTCTTAGGTAATACATTTATGATTTCAGGAGTACGCCTTGATTTTACTTCAAATTTCTGCATCACTATTTTTGGTTTCATTATCAGTTTGTTTCTATAAAGGAAAAAACAACAACAAAACATGTCACGGCTTGAAGTTATGTACTCTTAGCATTTAGCAGAGCTTTCTGCTTGTTGTTTTTAGTAGCATTGTGCTTTTCCAACATTGTTGAATAGGTCAATATTAACCAGTGATGACCATTTTCCTTTTTTTTCTCTTTACATTTTGGATAGGGGATCCTTGCATTTTGAACAAAATATTAATTCCCTCTCAATATGTACCCGCTTGAATTTTGAATTTAGGTCTCGGTTGTGAAGTCTGACAACTGTCCATTTATTTTTACTCTGTACTACTTTCATTTATGTGTACTTGTATAAATGAATGCAATTACTACTTTAGATAAGTTTTCTTTAACTGCTTGTCTTCTCTTAAGGAATCACTGTGTGAGGTTATGTCCACAATTATTTGGCCTATCAACTGTTCGATAGGACAGGTTGCTCATTGGCAATTGTAGTTCAAGTTATGTCAACTGTTGACGCCCTGGCTAGTTTTGGGCAGCATAACTAATTTTATTCAAAGCAAACTGTCACTTAACAACATTCACCACTCCATTCGTGTAATGAAGTTATGTACTCCACCACTAAAATGTTTATATTTAAAACCAGTTAACACCATGGTTGATTCAAGTTTGTCATAGTGTCTAGTCTTGTTAGAATTTGTTAATCCGACAAGTCAGCTACTGTCTTTCGTAAACGATTAAGTTTTTATCCACACAAAAATGTTATGTCACGGCATGAAGTTATGACCTCTTGAATCCTTGACAAGCATTGTATGCTTTCTAATGTTTTTTTTAAGATCTTTTTCTTTTTATCCCAAGACAAATGAACTTATATGATTGTATCTAACTGTATTGCTTCATTTTTGTTTAAATTATGTTTGTTATGGAAGTGTTCATGTATTGTGTTTATAGATGTTTGACTAGTCTCAAAGTTAATGGCAAAATACTCATGTCCATGTAAGACACATTTTACTCTGCACTACTTTCATTTATGTGTACTTGTATAAATCAATGCAATTTATACTATAGATCAACTTTCTTTTACTGTTAGTCTTCACTTAAGGATTCACTGTGTGAGGTTATGTCCACAATTATTTGGCCTATAAACCATTCTATACACGACATGTTGGTCATTGGCAATTGTAGTTCATGTTATGTCAACTGTTGATGTCATGGATAGTTTTGGGCAGCATAACTAATTTTATTCAATGCAAACTATCACTTAACAACATTCACCACTCCATTCGTGTAATGAAGTTATGTACTCCACCACTAAAATGTTTATATTTAAAATTGGTTAACACCGTGGTTGATTGGCATTTGTCAGAATGTCTAGCCTAGTTAGCTTTGTTAATCCAACAAGTCAGCAACTGTTTTTCATAAACGATTAAGATTTTATCCACACAAAAATGCTATGTGACGGCGTGAAGTTATGACCTGTTGAGTCCTTGACAAGCATTTCATGCTTCCTAATGTTGTTGTTTTGATCTTTTTGTGTTTACCCGAAGACAAATGAACTAAAATGATAGCATCTAACTGTATTGCTTCATTTCTGCATAAATTATATTTGTTATGGTTGTGTTTACATTTTTTAAATAGATGTTTGGCTAGTCTTGAAGTTAACTGCATAATATTCATGTACCTGTAAGACTATCGTGATGTTTTCATGTTAGAAATTTCCCTCAGGATCTGTAGAAGTAGTTTGTTGCATTTCAGGTTAAATGTTTGATGACTTGACTGTCTGAAAAGATGTAATGCAAACGTCCCATTCTTATGTGTAATGTTATGTACACTTTTTTTCCCAGCTCTAGTAATAAACTGATTTGAAATGCAAATTTGCTTCCAAGTGTTCGTAGATTACTAACAGGACTTGCTTCATTGTTTCCATGCATTGAGGTTTTAAATTTCAGTATTCATGCTGATATGGCACTTGATTTAGTTTGTGACATGAGGTGATGTTATGCACACAAGTTCAGATCTACTTAACAAAATTTTTGTGCTTTATAAATGTCTTGTTTGCTCAAATACCCTTTGTGCTTTTGTGTTTATGTGTTATTTTCATACTCTGCATTCTCTTTTCTTTAGACCAAGTCTTTTTATATATGTCACAATTTCTCAACTCCTTTTCTGAACCTTGCCCATATTACTTAACAAATTATTAATACATGCATTGTATATTACTTAACTAATGAAATACAGTCAAAGGGCTGTTATAGATGAACTTCTACTCACAGGCAATTCTTCATGAGAATTCCAGACACCAGCAACTTGTCTCTGTTTCATCATATGTTGTATGCTCAGCAATGGAGGCAATGCTTTGCAGCCAGCTTCGATACTGCATACAGAAAATCAAAATTAAATACTGTGTACAGCTGTACACCTAAATTAATAATCAATATAACATTTTGCAAAGCTGAGCAACACAAACAATCCAACACCACAATACCACAAAACAAAACTTACCAGACACTGAGAGGACTCTGGACAGAGAGGCCCATCAGTCGGCAGAAATCTTTGGTAAAGATGGTTCGAATCTCTTGCCAGGCAATGGGCTCAAGCATGTAGGCGTAAGGGGAGTTCTCCACCCCATCACCAAGATACAGTAAGGTCCCCATCAACCGCTGCATATCTGGAAGATAAACTACAACTTCACAGCTACAGTACAAATATTAGACATGGTAATTTGGGGCTTTAGAAAAAAAAGAAAAAAAGTTTGTTTATTTTCTTTTGCTATTAGTAGGCTATACTGGTTACACAAACATTAACATTACTTTATGTTAAAAGTAGAATTCTGCAGTCAGGGAATTCCTGAATTTCTGTATGCTCAACAAGCCAAGACAAACTTTACACTAACTAAGTTTCATTAGAGTATATTCAAACTTCACCAATGGCATAACATACAGCAAGGCTAATTTTCTCATCCTTTTGGCCTTGTTCTATGTCTCTTCAAATATATAATTTATTCTTTAACAATAACAATTTATCAACTCAGCTATGTTTTACCTCGAGGAAACTGGGCAGCAAATGGGGCCAACTTGTGCGCATACCGAACAGCCTGAGCCTGGGACCGTTGTCCCTCTTGAATGAGGCTGAGGAATCGCAGACTGTGAAGCTTAAACTCCAGTGAACTGTTTTCTTCCTTTAATCGCTCCTGATTCTTTTCAGACCATCTGTTAATACAACAGAATTAAAGAGTATCATGAGAGTATGACTTGACTGATACAACATCTTGCAAGAGGCAAAACATAGACCCTGAATCCAGACACAGTTCTTTCTGAGGTCTTGAAATGAAGGATCAGCAGGAGGACAAAATTTTCTTTAAAATATGATGTCACAATGATTACGTCTCTTGATTTGCATAAGTTTGGTTTAACCTTGGAGGCACAGATAAAGTCTAAGTGCATACCAAACTTGAACCAAAACCCTCCATTAGTTTGTGAGAAAATAGGATTAGAAAAAAAAAAAAATTATTACATCACCATGATGACATTACCCGAAATGCATACTTTTTGTAACCTGGTAAGGTTCAATATTTCCTAACTAAATACCAAGTTTCTAAGAAATTCGTCCATTACGTTAAGAGAAAAGCGCGCAAAATTCACTCCGTATGGATGCCAAATGGACGGACAAATCCAAAAACAATAGTTCCAAAGCTAACAAGTAAAATGTGCATATACATTGCCAAGGGGGAAGAAAAATGAGAAGCATGGTGGAAGGGCTGGCTTGATGATCACTGGAGTTTGGAAATAAAAAGAGTTTCGAGGCTGGTTTTAAATACGTCAAAAATTGGGTTGGCAGTGAGTTTTGTGATAATGAGAAACACTTGGATGAAAAATATAATCCTGTGAACGTTTAACATTAATGTAGCCAGTGCCAGTGTGTGGGGGAGAGAGACGGCAAAGAGACATAACTACAACTAAGTTGACCCAGTGACACTTGGGCAATAGACAATCCTGTGAAATTTGACACTAATTTAGTGAGCACCATGGTAAGGTTACTGCAGCTACTTAACTCTTTGCCACTCCTAAAGCCTGTGCAGGCCCGTGAGCTCAGTGCCATTGTTTCTTCTCAAGGCCCGTTCAGTCCCACGAACTAGTCTACCGCATCGTAACTGTCTAGCAACGGGCAACCAAAATGCATCACTTTATAATTTACAGCGGAAAAACTTCGGTGTCTGGTTTAGATTTTCGATAGATCTACATGGTGGAATAGGCGATAGTCTTTTCATGTTTTTGTTTTTTTAACCAGAACGTTTTTGGCCCAAATTCTGTGTCACAAAGATGGAGGAGGAAGATATGGTATTCGATTATCTGTGAAAGCTACAATGACAATGACTTTATGGGCTTTACACTAGAAGAAATAGCGAAATAGAGGTGTCTGATGTTGACTTGGATTTAGCAGTAGCCCCAAATCTCCTTAATTTTGACGATCAGCAGTACTCACAGAACCAGAGGTGCCAACCCCCTAATCTTCTTGTCAGTATTTCCGGACCCGTTTGTCAGTATTTTTTAACACTTGTCAGTATTTTCTTTCTCGCAAAACCCAACCTATGACACTATAAAATAACGACAGGCTTCCCTCTAAAACAGCAGGCTATTTTCAGTCCTCTAAAATCACCATAAAACTCAGCTTTTTGAACACCACACTTGTTTTACTCTAAAATCACCATGAAAATCAGCTTGTTGAACACAACAATGTTCAGTGAGTGCAGGAGTACTATTATGAGACCAGAAACCAGTACAGAAGCACCGCTGGCAAAGATAAACGATCGGCAACTTCTCCTTTTTATAAAAGCTACAATTTTTCCGTATTTAATTCACTTCGCCGGAATTAAATACGGTCAATCCGTACTGGTTGGCACCTCTGCAGAACTGACTGACAGATAATCTGTCGGTCAGTTCAGAGAATTCAGTAGAGAGTGATTCAGATCAGGAGTTGCCAACTGTTGCTGTTCTCAGCGAACGAAAGAACAACAGACAAACGAACAAGACAGGTAGACCTACTGATAGTCAAAAGAAACAGAAAGTAGAAACAAACTGTACAGTGTTAGCAACTTTGGTGTCTTCTTTACCATCTTTATATTCGGACATTGACCTAATTTCTTTAGTTACATTTTTATTACACTGTTTCTTCTTAATTTTGTTTTCTTCCATTTTAGTCATTTTATTTCCTTTAAGATCAGCATACCTTGTGCTTTTAATAACAGCTTGTTTTGTCAAATCCGTGCTAAACAATTGCCCTAAAAAAAAAAAAGAGCTCTAATCCGGACATACGAGAAAACATGAAACTGTTGTCTTTGTATTTTTTGTGTTCATTTTCTGTACCAACCTTACACATTTTAATCACAAAGTGTGACAATTCAACATTTGGTGGTATTTTTCATCACACTAAAGCAGGTGTAAATCCTCATTTTGTATTTTTAATTGTCTTTTCCCTATGCATGGCATGACCATTTTGCGTAGTTCTTTCCCCTGCGTTAAGAACTAAAATAGGTGAAGCTCAAAACTGGCCAGAGTGGCATTGGGTTAAGGCAATAATTTAAGTGCATGTACTGGAGTGAGTAATCTGAAACACTGGATTATGTCAGGTCCAGATGATTAACTAAGAGTTTAAAATAAAAATAATTCTGTAATTCACTATTGTTCTTTTCAGTTGTTTGTACTTTTGTTTATTTGAATACGTTAAAATTCAAATGTTTGATCTGACCTGAGAGCTGGCTCAAGATCTTTGACCTTTAGAGCTTCCAGTATTTCATGCAACTCCAAGAATGGAGTCTTCTGTTCTTCTGAAAGGTTTAGTTCAGCTTCCTGCAAAATAAAAAAAAACAACATAAAATTTGTAGTTGTACAACTACAAGATCAGTTTCTGCTTGAGAGAAAGTGTCTACAACTGCAAGAAGCTTTCATATATTTTTTTTATAGTACATGCCTATAGAACCTTTTGCAATGTGTAGCAACAGAAATTAAATGGACACACAGTAGACCATTTCTTGGTGGGGATAAAAACATTGAGGCATTAAAGTACACTTACATTGCAACAGTTATCCCTCTTAGTAATTAAGCAACCTATACAAACTTTCTACCTGATTTAAGACATCAGCGATGTCCAACATTCCCTGACGCAGAAAGTGTTCACAGATCACTTCGTTCAGCATTCTCTGGTTATCATCTCCCTCACATGCTCCTTGTGTTAGAATAGCAGAAAAATCTGATGTAAAATTCTGGAAAAACATCAACAACACTGCAATGTTAAGTAATGCGTCATCAGCCCTGAATACTGCAAGTTTATAAATTTGCAAATGAGCTGCAAGACAAAGTTTCTTATTTTAAATCAGAAATGTTTGGCATGCCAAACAAAGAAAAAAAAAGGACTAATTGTTACCTACATCAAAATCACGTAAAAGTATCAAGCACCCTTCATCCTCAGTCTCCAGTCCTGCAGAAAACCTTCTACTGTCAACAGTCAATCTTCACACCATCCCTGAGTGGAATGTCCTTCCAGCTGAGGTAGCCCCCAGTTCATCACTGAAAGGCGCCAAATTCCAGATCTGAATCTTACCCTCTCCCCACTCCAATTTCCTGCATATTCCTTTGTCAGCCCACAGGCTCTGAATTCTCCTCTATCATCTTTGTAACTTTTCTACAGATTCACTCAATCCCCAAAGTCTATAGAATTTTTATTATGACAAAGGCTGCAGTCAAAAGAAGGAAGAATACTAGCAACAATAATAATTGTAACAAACATTACAACTACTTGAACGGGGTAACTAAATAACACTGAAAACAGTACCTTATCAATGGCCTTGCCCACTGTAGAAATTGGCTTATGTATTTCTTTGTGCTGAACACTGAGACGAACAGATCCTTCATTGACTCGTCGCACTTTATCCCTCAGGGTTTCAATCATATCCTGTGAGAGCTGATGGTCTGGTGGGGCTGCAGAAATCAATATTCAACTTAAATTATTTTAAAGTAATATTTAAAGAGTAAAAATTTGCCAAAATAATTACTCTGACATCCTATACTATATAGGCATCAAGAATAGTAAAACTTAATCTTGACTTATGACTATCAAGTATCAGTAGGCTATCACAAAATTGAACTCCCAACCAACAGATTCTTCCCAAAGAAAAAGCTCAGAAATAATCGTTATTTGGGGTTTTGGGTTTACTAATACACAAAAGAATAATATTTAGGACTGTGCTAAATTCATTACCAAATAGCATATTAGGCCTACGCGTTAGAATGAAAACAAACAGAATTTGAAGTTTTGTGTTTACAATTCAAGTCCAGTTTAATGTCATAACAAAAGCAACGTGCTCGGCATCTGAGTAAAATGTACATTACCCTGCGATAATTCTCGTTGGATGTTTTCAAGTGACGTGATGAGGTCTGAAAATGTTTGCTCAACATGTTTTCCTAGATCAGCAAAGCGGTCATCTACTTTAGTCACTTCTTTCTCCACTGCATCCACACACTCCATCTTTATTTTGTTGCTTTCGTCATAAAAATAGCGTCTTTTCGTACAAAACAATCCGAAGAGACTGTAGGTTAAAGCGTCTTTTAGTACAAACCAGTTAGAACAAATTGTAGTTTACGAGTATAACACTCAAAATAGAAAACAAACAATCAACAACAACAAATAAAAACCAAAGATTCTACTTCTAGTCTATTTAAAAATATAAAAAATAATGTTTGAAATGCAATCTAAGTGTGCAAGTGATTGTCAATTATCTGTTTAAACCTGAAATCGTCTTAATACCCCCCGTTTAGGTGCCGGGGGTTTCAGTATAAATAGTATCCCCACTTTCTGGAAATTTAGTGCTTTAAATTCCCACTGTCGCTGTCTTTCTCATTTGCTCTTTCTCATTCCTGCTCTGTTCTATCAATCTGCTATACTATCTTCTTCTTCGCTAGACCAGTCATCTACCTTTTTTCTTAAAAACTTCCGGGACAAGACTCCTTATTTGTGTATGGGGCCTGTTGAATCAGCTTGGGAATATTGGACGCTTTCTGCCAGGTGGTCACTAGGGCTTCCTATGATGTTATTATTTAGCAATGTAGGCATTTTATATGTATGTGTTTTGTTGATAATTTATAATGATGTTTGTATTCTATTTTGTTTTTGTAAACGGGGGTTCAGCAGATCTTTTATGCGGATCAGGGGTTGTCCGGTCCTGATTTTGCTCGGAAGAGTCCGCTGGACCTAAAGCAATAATCATGTAATGTAATGTAATCGTCTTAATTTACTGAAGTACTTTTATAGTTAAACCCATCATCGAAGAAATTTTATCAAATGCCTCACCAAAAAGCATAAATCACAGGCGGCGGAAGCAGGGGGGGTCAGGGGGGCCATGCCCCCCCCCCCCCCCTAGAAAAATGTTGGAGGGGGCAATATATAAGGCTGCTCCCTCCAATAATGAGTAGTGTTTTTTTTTTGTTTTTTTTTGTTTTGTTTTTTTTGCCAGGGCATTAAAGGATTTTTTTTTCAAATGGAATCAAGCAATACAAGTTTTTATCATCATAATCATCATCATCACCCTCTGATCAGAAAGAGAAGTTCGTCCCTTCGTCATCATTTCCTGTCGACGCGTCATAATCGTTAGCCTTAGCGTAGATCAAAGTGATCGACAGTTTTCGACATCGTGCACATCACAGTCGCGTTTTGAAAACTTTAATTTGCTGTCAGTTTTTACAGTCTACCGTTTTCAATATCAGCAATTTTCTCGACTACAAGTGAAGAAGTCAGCAAAATGGCAAATGCTTTGACAACTGGTGTTATTGTTCCTCGTCAAGCATCCCGACAGATCTCCGTGACAACCAACCTGCGGCCACTCTAGAAGAATATTTCAAGATTAGCATTGCCATTCCTTTCTTGGAACACCTGTCAACCGAATTGGACTCGAGGTTCAAAAATGCTGGTCTAGCAGTTGATGGTCCATGTCTGGTGCCAACCAGGATGGTTTCATGCAGGTTCCAGAAGGGGTGATGCTGGCAATGTTGTGGGAGTCTGACCTACCAGACAACGCTACCCTTGATGCAGAATACCAACGGTGGGTTTGCAAATGGCGAAGTGCTGCTGAGAATGCGACAGCTATCATCCCATCCACGGCATCAGAAGCACTGAAACATTGTGACAGGGATTTTTTTTTTATCCCAACCTGTTCATCGTGCTTTAGAACCTTTGCACCCTACCTGTCACTACTGCCGAGTGTGAGCGTTCAAACAGTCAGTTGCGCAACCTGAAAAACTACCTGCGCTCTACAATGGGGCAACAGAGACTAAATGGACTTGCTTTACTGAAAGTGCACAGGGATGTTGATATTGACTTCAAAGAGGCAGTGAACTGTTTTGCCAGAAGATACAATTCACAAATGGTACTAATGCCGAGGAACCTAGTGCAGCAAGACTGAATTAAGTGACAGCAGGGCGGTGATGTTCATAAACTACAAGGTAAAGCTTTATACCGTTAACGATCAACAAAAAGTAGTGAATAATAATAGTATACAAAACATCTCTGCTGATAAATAAATGTGTGTGTGGGTTTTTTTTAAGGCAGGGGCAGAGGATAATTTTTGTACCCCAGAGTTTGTCAGTTCAATTGTTCAAAAAGCTCAAAGTCCCAGACCATCACAGATGGCTTTTTCAAGGTTCAGATTGCACCAGATTGCACCATTTTGCATCCTTGAAAAAAAAAAAATTTCCGGGGGGGGGGGGGGGGGCAGGCCCCCGGACCTCCCTAGAAGGCTCGGCGCTTCGCGCCTTCGCTGAATCTGTAACCCCCACCCCACCCTCGACATTTCCCAGGTATGGCCCTGATGTCAGTGAATAGTGTGTGCCCCCCCCCCAATCCTGAGCAGCTTCCGCCGCCTGTGTAAATATGTCTCCGAAAAGAAGAAGGAAAAATAAGAAAAAGACAAAAGAAACAAGCTAAATAAATGAATGAATGAATGAATGAATAATTTATAAAGCGCGTAAATATCTCCACACTGACGGCATGATCGCAGCGCTGGTGGGAGGGAGGTAGATAAACACACACACATACACAAACACAGTGGAGGGAATTAGGGTGCATAGATCATAACTTAACATTTTAACTTTTTTACTATCGCTCAACACCTTCTAGCAGGCAGACCAGTCAATTAACATTTATGCAATACTTTCACGCAGTGACTTATGGAATTGGGATGAGATCAGATAGTGATACATCCAGATTAGCAAGAAGAGAAGAAATGTGTTTTCAAGTTTCTGCAAAATGCATCGACAGAGTCTGCTCTCTTTATGCCTTCTGGAAGAGCATTCCACCAGACCAGTGCAGTAGATCTGAAAGACCTCTGGCCATAGCTCTTAGTCCTAAATAAGTAACAATACAACAAAATTTGTTAACGCTTTCCAGATCTATGTATTTTCCCAAATGATTGCTTACTCATTGTACAAAGCAATTACATTCAATGAAAAGAAACAAACACAAAACCATTCAAAGCTTCGTTATTACAATACTAGCATTGTTTTCATCGAAACGACCAAGGAAAAATATTACATTGAAAAAAGAAGATGGCACCAGAAAGTGTGGTAAGAAAAATATCATTTATATTTACAGAGACATTAAAATATAAAACTGGTTATGGAATTTAATTCTTTATTTCCAAATCTATACAAATGTCTGCATTTTACTTAAACATGTGCATAGAAAAGAAAGCTACAAGCTTCCCATTTACTGTGGGAGCATCCTTGGCTCTGTAGTTTATGCTACAATAAAACAACTGAAAGTATTGAATATTAAATGATAACATTTCAGTCCATACGGTCAGTGGTTCAGAGCTGACAAAAGGTCTGAAAAGCACAACAACAAAAAAAAAAGAGAAAAAAAACACTTAGACACAATAATTAAGCTCAATCAGTGGTGTACATAGCAGCGAACATAATCGACACATTTAATGTCAGTTAGCGATAACGTCGCAGACCCAGTCAGTGGTTCAAAGCTAGCTGATTACCAGGAGTGCCGCAACAAAAATAACATGATCGACCTCGAGACACATCCTCCTCACTCCATCAAATGGGAGTATGAACCAAGGTCTAGTCTGTGCCCACACATGTTCCATCAAATGGACTTTAAAGCTACTGACACTCATGTCCTTGATTGGGGGAGTGCTGGCTACACAAATATATAACCAGCAAGCAATAGGTCCCTTCTTCCCCATGCCTGGTCGCCCGGGATTGTGCTCAGTTGCCTGGGCGTCATACAATGCGCCCAAAGGCTGCATTAAGTTGGCGCCTCAAAGGGCTTGAGTTAGATTCTGTGTCGGTTAGCGCCTTAAGCAGCTCTTGAGCTGGAAAAATGCTATACGAGAACGATAAAATAAATACCTCACCAAAGCAAGTAATCACGAAACTCGTTGTCAATCACAATCAATCTCATTTAAAGGAGTCAAAAAAATAAAAAAATAAAAATGGAAAGCATCACAAACAATGATACAAATATTTTCAACCCGTCATCCATATCATCCAACATGATTTATTACTGCCAACACACAGAGTGCAATATTTCTTCATGGTTTCATGCTTTCACATTGGTGTAAACTTTTGCATTCATTAGCTGACCATTAACTGAGTTAAAAAAAAAAAAAAACATAAAATAAAATAAATAAATAAAAAAACAGAAAGATATGATTGCATGGGCAATATGTTTACAGATGCATATACATTAATGTAACATATATGTCAACCACAACCACCATTCTACTCGGCATTCAATAAATTACTACATTGAATTATACATGGAAAACCTGTAAATTATAAGAAGTCGGTATCAGCAATAAGGCATATTACATTAAATACTGAAAAGGTATGATCAATCAAGGATATATCACAAAACAATCGTTCAATATTACATATGTACACTGTTTCCATAGTTGTACACTGTTTAACACAGTTATGAAGATTGTTACTTGCAATGATTAATTAACATTATTTGTAGGTCTAATGACTTTAATTGTAATTATATGTAGCTATCCTTGTGTTCGGTTGAATCAGAACCATACCACAATGCATCATGCATCTCCAACCCTTTCTGCATCAGTAATGGCCTGAAACAAACACACATACACACACAGACACAAATACACAGAAATATAAAATTCTCAATATTTATCATTTTATAGTCATAACATGGAGCTGAAAAGGTTCCCTGCCTATGTAAAGTCTGTATGTGCGTATGTCTTGTTGTCATTGCAAGAGTTTGTGCATAGTGTCATATTCACTCTTAATGTTATATGAAATATCTGTTTGACAAACAAGTACCGCGGTGTTGATTTATAAATGTCTTGTTAGTTAATTATTGTATATGAAGGGCCTATTATGTAAGTTGCAGCTTATGTGGGTTCTCTTTCTTAGAGAGAGAGAGAGAGAGAGAGAGAGAGAGAGAGAGAGAGAGAGAGAGAGAGAGAGAGAGAGAGAGAGAGAGAGAGAGAGAGAGAGAGAGAGAGAGAGAGAGAGAGAGAGAGAGAGAGAGAGAGAGAGAGAGATATGCTAAATCTTGAATGTGCTTTTAGAGATTAAATAAAACTGAATGTTCTGTTCTGAATGTATTCACCGTAGTGTTTTACACATTCACGCATGACAAGATAAATAAAGGAAACTCATTAATTGCGAGGTTCATCTTTATGCAGTGAATCAAATGTGGAGACACCCTGTTTATTCACAATTTCTTCTTCAAATATTCATTGTTTCTAGAAATTCAGAACGGCCCCTCCAGCAATGGTTTGGCAGCGGTTGCGTAATGCTACATAAACTAAAACTGGATGTTTTCAATGTTCACGTATACAGAAGATTACAGCTATTGTACTGTGGCGTAACGCTTGACTCCAGGGCCAAGTTCAGGTTCCTTTTAAAGGAAACCGGACTATTGCAGGTCATAATTTTTTAAGTAAATCATAAGTATCCACACAGTCATAACTATAATTAAAATCACAGTGCTTTTACCTGATCCAGAGCTTTCAGTAAGCTCTCAGGGTCTGGTTTTACTGCTACTCCTGTAAGCTTGTAATCTCTCTTTAAAATTTCTTGCTGTGTGGATGGTCCAAGGGCAAATACCTGGAACAGCAGTTGGGGGAAAATCATCAATGTATAATTATGGTGATTATTATTATGAATTGTTCTTATTTAGTGTGGCAAATACCTGTAAAAGCAGTGGAAAATCTTTAATCACCGTTAATGTTATCATTATTGTTATTGTTATTATTATTATTATTATTATTATTATTATTATTATTAGGATTTTTAACTGTTTTTATATAATGCTTTATAAAACAAAATATACATACATACAAAATACAAGAGATTAAATAACGAAAGATTTGTTTTCACTTGCCTAGTATAATAATATAAGATTTAAAAATCGTTTCGCTTTGAAAAAAAGTTAGCTACAATACACAGTATTAGAAATACAGCCCGGCTCTATCAACATTCCTTCAATTTCCAGGAAATCTAATCAAGTTTACATCATCAAATGGTTTGTTTACCTTTTCCAAACAATGCCCAAAACTATTATAGTTCTACATTGCTCTATGAAAGGGGCATAACCTATTCTCCAATCTTCTCTCTCCTCTACATCGGCACAGTTTATTTGCGACACACAGAAAAGAAGATAAAGCAGCAGTAGAAAACAAAGCTTAAAAATGTGCGTAGATGAAGATGGGTCAGAGATGAAGGCAGAAAAGAAAGGTTGGAAGAGTACGGGAATAATAGTAGTATAGTAGTAGTAGTATGGGGGCAAAACAGGCTGTCAAACCTTTCTAAATTATAATAATAATAATAATAATAATAATAATAATAATAATAATAATAATAATAATAATAATAATAATAATAATAACGGTATTTATATAGTACTTTTTAAAAATTACATCAGTTCAAAGCGCAGTTCTCATGCATTTGTACTTAATGTTAATATCGAAACACATGCAAGAAGAAGTGAAACAAAAACAAGACACTAATAAAGTATGCAACGACATAATACAAACATGAAAAAGAATATTTAATAGTAAACTATACAAGATGATGGAGGGAGGGAGTTGAGTGGAAGTGCAGTGTGACGGTGGTGGCCTGAGTGAGAAAAGAAGGAATTATGATGGTGATGGGAGGCGAGATCAGACATTTTTTAAAGAACAGGTGAGTTTTCAAGTTGGACTTGAAAGTGGCTATGTTCAAAGAGAGAGAGAGAGAGAGGAAGAGAGTTCCAAGTTGAAGGACCAAGCACTGAGAAGGATCCAAATCCTGCAGAGGAGAGTTTGTAGCAAAGTATTTGTAGCACGAGGGTGTCAGAGGAAGAATGAAGATTTCTAGATGGCTTGTAAAAGTGAATATTCTGGGTGAGGTAGGAAGGGGCTAATCCATAGACGCACTTGTAACAGAATGTAGAGATTTTGTGGGTAATCATCTCAGATACAGGAAGCCAGTGGAGAGAATGTAAAAGATGTGGGATAGGATCAGATTTGTTTTCATTTTGAGAATCTTTTTGTCCCTTTACGGACTCAACTATTGACTGACTGAGTCTATTGGGCATGTCAATTTCCTAGAAGCGTAACACATAATTCATCATAGCCGTAAAATAAATTTTAAAATTTTAGGAGCATATCTAACTGATTCTTAAATGAATCTGTGCTTTGTGAATGTTTAAGTGAAAAAGGGATATTATTGCAATGCGTAGCAACTCAGAAAACTAAAATTTTCTTAAGTTAGCACTGCAATGTTGGATTAAATAAGTTCTTCTTCAGACATGAGCGTAGTATTATGATAATGAGTTTTAAAGAAGTCAGCCCAACTTAAGTCATCTAATTCATGGTATATCTTATATAATTTCAATCACCCACCTATATCCATTAAGAGACATGTTCAAAACTAGTTAATACTACAAGCATAAATATTTGATTTGTAAGTGTACCTTTACTTTCTCAATTGGCAAAACACCCTGCTGAATAATATCTGCAGTGAATTGTACTCCTGAAGGACTGAAAAATACCACACTGTCTGGTGGGTTCTGAAAAATTAAATAAATGTATTCATCACTTAGTCCATCACTAGTAATCCAGTATGTAGCAAGTTAAGCACCGTCCAGTGCGGTTAGCACTTGGATGAATGACCGCAAAACGTGAAGCGACAAATAACAACGCCACCAGTTGACTCAACTGTGATTGAGTACATACTCTCATAAGGGTTGGGAAGGCAAAGCAGCAAGGGAGAGAGATGGGCATCACCCTCATTACGCTGGCCCAAGATAAGTGTGATCTCCAACATCACGCTCCCCTACGGCCATGCGCCTCAAGGCTATGGGATTACCTTTACCTATCTCAATTTGAATTGCCAAATTTTCGGTTACACGCCAACTCAACCAAAGTTTTTTAGTTTTGAGGTTAGGTCAGCCAGGCTAGCTATAAATAGCTTCGCGATGCTACTTTTCCTTTCCTTTCACTGGAAGGGAGGATGCAGGCAAGCTATAAATAGCCTGCAGCCAGCAAAATGTGGAGGCACTAAACAGTGCTGCTCACATAGGCATTGAGCTGGTGTTTCCAGTAATCACCAATAAATTAATCCAAAACAACCAGTAAACCAAAACAAGATTAAATTCAATTTCTTATGAATACCAGTTTGCAGCTTTTGGGGCATAAAAATATTACACTGCTGACAAGTCAGGTTAAGTTCTATGAAGATTTCATTTTCAATATTATTATAAATGCTCAATTTATAAATAATGCATAAACCGTAACCATCTTTCTTTAAAACAATATAAAATTAACAGCAAATCTTTACTAAATACCAAATACATTATTATCACTGTGGTATTTTTCTATAACTTAAAACACTTACCTTATGAAATGCATTGGCAATATCATCCTCAATTGTTTCACTGGGGCAAGTTTCATAGGCAGTAACTTCATGAATTCCAAATGCTGAAACCAGACACTATACATGGTATAACAATGTGGAAATCAGCAGGAGCAAAACACACACACACACAAACACACACACCCGCACACACAGAGGTGAAAACGACAGATAACGCTATACAAGCAAATAATCATGAAATTATCATGGCGTTGAATAATTGGAAATATATAATTGTGTAAATGTAAGCAATAAACAACAAATCACTCATTTAATGAAAACATGTGTAGAGGAAAACATATCCATATTTAACACACACACACACAAAATTGACCAAATAACTAAAAAAAAAAAAAAACAACTAATTTACAGTGCCCCATACACTGAAAGAATGCAAAAGTCGAAGTTGACACAAACCAGTGTTCTGAAGGTGCTCTATTAATGTGTCTCTTCTCATCTGTGCACATGGAAACAGTAGTGGTCTTTTCTCTTCTGGGTTTACTGCAATGCAAAGCATCACAAAGTAAGGAAGCAATTTAAGTAGGTACTGTTAAACAGGAAGCAGCACACACAACAGCTACACTTTTGTAGACTTGTTTGATGTTTTATATTCTTGTCCAGCAATTATCTCATTGCTTTATTTTTAAATAAAAACCTTTCTGGCAATAACTGAATACTAAACACATTTAAGATCTATTTGTTTTAACATTTACCTGAATCTAGAATGAACCGTGACAAATTCTCAGCATTTCCTGTGTGTGTTCCTTCTGGAATAAAGCCTGCTTGTCTAGCTGTGTTAAAAAAAAAAAAAAAAAAAAAAAGAAGCAGAAAAAACAAAAGTAAAATCACCAAAAATTACACAAAATGTACGTGTTTTAAAAATTATAGCAATACTTTAAACTTCATAATCAACCACAAATATGCTCCATAACAAAAACAAAAGCACATAACCAAAAATCATACAACAAAATAAAAAGCAAACATTGACTCACCAGCATCTGCAGTCGCTTGACCAACTACAAAACAGCGAAGATTTGATGGGTTGAACTGTGTGTTGTCACCTGAGAAATAAAACAGCAACAGTCAGATGCATTCATCTCTGAAGACAATACATTTCCAAACCAAGAGGATCCTTAATTAGCTATTTTCACCTTCTCAGGCTCTGGCATGGACCAATCAACATTAGTAACAAAAACAGATATTTAAATATAATGTATAATGATGAATTTGATCTAGATAAATATTTATGTGAAGTGACTGACATTTTGTAATAGATTAAAATTAAGCTATAAAAAAGCAAACATAAAATATAAACATTAATATAACATCGGTAATGTGTACTGAAATTAAAAATAATATTATGGCAGCATATTCACTTACACCTGTTGACTGCAGCAATGACATTGCCTACCGCCTGCACGGAGCGAGGACTGGTGAGGATGATGCCAGAAAATGTGTTAGCACTGCGCAGAGCCTCTTCCAGCTGGTCTTGGTTGATGAACTTGAAAGCAAGCACTGGCACTGACACTGCAGAATACCCTGCCTGCTCCAAAGTCTGAAATAAAGAAAGTTAATGAGAAAGGTTATCCTATAACCTTTACAGTTATTTACAAAAGAAATGTGTTACAGATCTCTCTTTTCTGCAAGTTTTCACACGCCCTTGTAGACCATGTCATGTTTCTTTGCACTGATTTCCCTCATTCTAATGCAAACGAAGTAGCCAATAGTAAATCCCAAATAAAATGCTAATGACCATGTCTTATAATGACACTGCTGCTACCACTAGCACTATAGTTTGTATCATAACTTTTTTTAAACTAACAGAATTACTAGCATTTGGAGCAGTCTGCCACAACAGGGTTCGTACAGACATGTAGCCTTAAAATTCAAAGACTTTTCAAAGACGTTTCAAAGACCTTCTAACAGAAATAAGAGCAAAATATGATACGACAATTGTCAAGTAACAGCATGGACATGGCAACATTTCTTCTGGAGTTAGTCAAAGTAGTCAAATTCAAACAGTAGCTGAATAACTGCCTTGTGGTGAGCATGTTCTAGACTTGGGATATAAATGTCAATAAACAAATGGTCAGTCGCACTATTGGTTGAACATGTGTTTTTTCCCCCTTCTCTTTGTGTTGTTGTAAGTGTTCAACCCTTTGGATAGCATTCACGTTGATCTGGAGAATGGGTTAGCAACAGAAAGTAAGAAAACACTAAATTTAAAAAAATGCTAGCTTAAAATGTAGATTAACCCTGCAGTAACGGCAAATCAAGATCCTTCAGTGATGTTTTTTTTTTTGGACACCCTTTTGGATGGCATTAGACTCTGCCAATAGTCCCAGGCAGCCATGTTTTTCTACATCCGATCCTTTTTTTTCTGCAGATTTACGTATTCAGTCGATGTCAGACTGAAGTCTGTGTTGTTTGGTCCTCAGAAATTTTAAATATTACTGACTCTTGTGATATGCCCATATTAATATTAAATGAAGATGAGTAAGAATTGCCTACCTTTGTTATTACTTTTCTTCCATTTAAGAAATCTTTAATATATAAAACTTTTTTCCCGGTTCTAACGATTGGACTGAACAAACGCAAATATGGAATTGTTGCAAATAAGTACTTTACTTTGACAGTTTTCCCAAACTTTGAAGGACCCAAGTCAGTTTTCAAAGATTTATAAAGACTTGAAAAGACAATGCAATTTTTCCCAAACTTTCAAAGACCTTTAAAGACCGTGTGAACCCTGCACAAGGGGTTGTAAAGTTGGTACTACACTGGACAACTATTTATCAGGTTTAGTGTTCTCCACTGACTTGAATGGAGAATCCTTAGCACCCACCACCCTGGTAGGAAAATTCTCAGACTTCTGATGGGTGACGGTCGAGTAATTTGATAAGCACATCAACTAGAGGGCAAAAGGATGACAGCTTATGATGCTATACTATACTACACTTTACTATACTGTACTATACTATACCATACAATGCCATACAATGAATTCACAAACATCTGTATTATATACCAAGAGATAATTACATTACATTACAATCATACTAAGAGATAATGAGACAGTCTACACGTACAGACACACAAATTTTACAAATACTCAAAAGCACATATGGAAAGCACATATCACAAAGGGTATGTATTTATAAACAGTGGATTGAGTTTGGGATGCTCATTTTGATGATGATGATTGCCAACATGTTTACCTCCACAAATCGATCCTCTTCATTATCTTTGGGTGCTTTTAGCAGAAGTACTGTTCCTTTCCTTTCACCGGCCATAGCACCTCTCCACCATCTGACTCCCTGCTGCACGCATTTAATATGACACTCAGTGAATATAGCAGAATAGTGACACGAAAGATTTAGTTTAGTTATTAGATTATCGTCCTCGGACACCAAGCTAGGGGACAGTTATCGAAAGGGTGCTACTTTCTACCTTTTATCGTCTATGATCAAGCACAGGCTGTGAAGCCTCGTATACTATGTATAGTATGTAATTGAGGCCTACGATACTTCACAGCCTGTGGATCAAGGTCTGGGTCTGAGACCCGCATCAAGATTTAATATGAGGGTCAACAACTGTTAGTCTATATTCATATCACATAATGTGACATATATGCCGAATTATGCTATGCTACAATGTATGATTTTTGCCAATTCAGCAAATGTATTTATTAAAGCTATAGATTTATAAAACAATCTGCGACTGCATAAAACAACATTACGAAATAATCTTTAGTAACTACAGGCTGACGCCTAAACAATGTACAAAACAGAACGACTAGTCTATGTAGGCCTACCTGTGGCCTTTCATTTGCTGACAAGATCCTTGTTGTCTGCGGTTTCACTTTGAAGATACAAGAGTCTTTTTACTGCTATTACGTGAGAACTGAGAAGATAAAACGATTATTCATCATGAATAAAAACGTTATGACTAAAAATATATTATAAATGTAAACCAAACAACAGTTTTATATTACGATACGAAGTTAGGATATCTATACCATAATTATCCTAAGTTTGTAAATGCCTAAATATTTTTGCGGTTAACAGATAAACAAGATGTTCAAGGGAGCTCATTAGGCATTGTTCCTGTAGAGTCCTCGTGTGAAAGTGCACAATAGAAAACGAATCTATTCGGGGAAAAAAAATTGTTTGTAAAAATATTGACTGAAAATTGTGGTATGGCGTCTACGTCAACTACCGAAGAAAATGACGACGTAGTTTCCTTCAGTGAAATGGGCATCGACGACAGAATTTTGAAGGTATGCGAGTTTCACTTTCATAGATTAGTCATTAGAGTTAGACTTTTGTTTTGCTTACTAATAGTCTAATTAGTAGGCTAATTAAAGTATTTTTAATTAGTAATCGGTGGGAAATATCTACAGCACCAATAATTTCTCATCATGTGTTTGTAGACTTCAAGAAAGCGTTTTGCCGGGTCTGGCATGCAGCTCTGTGGACAACCATGACGGCATGAGAGTGTACAACATCAGCCCAAACATTATTAAACTTCAATTTAAAGTAATCAAAAGCCTGTATGACAAGGCTATCAGTGCAGTCCTCCACAACAGCACCATCGGCATCGGGAACTGGTTCAGAACAACCAGCAGCGTGCATTAAGGATGCATACTCTCTCCAACACTCTTCAACATCTTTCTAGAGCGCATCATGCCAGATGCCCTTGCAGATCATGAATGTACACCGTACAGCCAGCATAAGGCCAGGGGTAGAGCAATCTTCATTTTGTGGATGACAATTGACATTGATGGATTGGCTTGAGAAGAACAAGAACTTGGAACAGCTGGTACAGAGGCTTGACACCATCTCCAGAGCGTTTAAAAAGGACATAAGCACAGAGGAGATCAAAATGATGACCAAGTCCAACAACACCGATGGCATCAACATGGACACCAAAATCCAAGGTCAATCCCTCAATACAGTGCACAGCTTCAAATATTTAGGAGCAATTGTATCAGACGTGGTGGCAGGGTGGCCAAGTGGTAAGAGCGTCGGCTTGCGGATCTGAAAGTCCCGGGTTCGAGCCCGGCATTGTGTTGTGTCATTGGGAAAGACCCTTTACTCCAGTTTCCTACTCCTTTGGATGAGAGCAGGGGTGAGATTTAACCCAGGAGACTAACTAGCCCGCCGGGCTAGCTAGTAAGTAAAGTGAGGTAGCCCGCATGATTTTTAGGCAGCCCGACAATTACAATCGTTCACATATAAAACACAAATTTTGACAATACACGTAATTTGTAGCAGCAGGTGTCTTTTTCACAAACAAAGCAGACAGCGCGCTTGGCGCGAAAGGGAAGTAGGCAAAGGGAAATAACGCTCGTGTTACGTCGCGTATGCTTCATACTCGTAGCAGACGAACGGTGACCTAAAAACGCCCCTCGCTTCGAACCGAGCTTCTAAAAGTCTGCAAGTATTATCATTTTTTTAGGTCGCCAAGTGGGCTGGCGCAATTATAAAGTGAGGTCGCCCGAGCCGGTTTTAAGTCGCCTCGGGCGACCGCTAAATCTCACTCCTGTGAGAGTATAAACTGAGGGCGAGGTCTAGTCTGTGTCGCATGCATTCCATCATAACGGACTTTAAAGATCCTGATGCTCATGTCCTAGACGGGTGAGTGCCAGTGACAAGAACAATCCAGCATGCACCTCCCCCCCCCCCTCCCTCTTCATCTCAGTGCAGCTAGTTTCTTCAACATATTGAAGTTGGCTGCCAACAACAAAGAAGAAGGAGTAGACAGTGTGTCACGACAGGAAGTCTTCTCCAGGATAGCGCATAACTGCTGCCCTGACAAAAGATTGAAGCCCATTTGGAAAGATAGGGCCATCAATCTACAGGTACTCTAAGGTGAGGTTGCAGCGCTCCCTTGTCATCTCCATCTTCCTATACTCAGATTGCGAAACATGGACCCTCACACCAGACCTACAAGTACAACAAAGAATACAAAGCATGGAGATAAGGTGCTACAGAAGACTTCTGGGCATTTGCTATACCCAGCACATCACCAATGACGAAGTCCAGCAGACCATACACAAGCCATTGTGGGACAAATCGACGACTTGCTCACAGTGGTAAAGAAACGGAAACTCTGATGGTATGGCCATGTCACCAGTTCATCAGGCCTTGCAAAGACTGTACTGCAAAGAGGCAGTAGAAAAGGGAAACAGAAAAAGAGGTGGGAAGAAAACATTCGAGAATGGACTGGCTTGACTGTTGACACTGAATGAAGCCATGAGGAAGTAAGGACAGAGAAAGATGGCTTACATGGAGTTCACTGTTTATTTTTTAACGATCATGTGTGGTGACGCAATGACTTTCGAGTTATACAGGATAGGATAGGAACTATGTAAGTCTCTTTCAAAACAGTCGCTTTAAAGTTATGTTATAAATTCTCTCTTCTCTCCATACTCTACCCATTGATTTATAGACCTGTTTCATTGACATGAGATGTTGAATGCTGTGTAAAGTGATGGAATGAATTATTAGAGGCAGACTTACAGAGTACTTGGAGAAAAATGGGTCTTCTCTCGCAGTGCCAACATGTTTTATTCTCGAAGTGCTCTAGTACTACAAACCTTCTGGCAACTTTATACAAATTGACTGAACTCCTAGTTCAGGGATGTAAAACTTGATCGCTCAGTGAGCCAAAACTCAAACCACACATAGGTTGAGGGCCGAACAGTACAAAAAGTCAATAAGCAACATTCAGTAATAATAACTGAACGTTGTTATGTTATTAACAATGAACATTTCACTACACAACTTTTATTTTCACTTGTTCTGATTGAATTTGAAGCGAGGATGCACTGAGGTAGCCCATCGTTCGGCAAGGCTGCTAATTAGGGAATTTAATTTGCACATTATATCGCAGGGCCATTAAAAAATATTTTTGCCTAAAATTCTCTCTCGGGCTGGATATAATTGTATGCCGGGCCTGATGTGGCCCGCAGGCCTTGAGTTTGGTACATGATGTATTCTAGTTAGTGGAACAGTGCAGTTGATTGTTACTTAGTATCCACCGAAATGACAACCAAATACCAATTTTTCAAACATTACTATTTATTTATCCAAATGATTTATTCATGGAGAGGAGTAACTGAACTTCCAAAAAATATATGGGTTAATTGCCCTGACTTAATCATGTGACCAGGTCGCAATCTTGAATTTTGAGGTTTGACAGAGACCACATGCTTTGCAACCAGGCACCAGCACAATCCTCTGCAATCAAGGTAATTTACATGTTGCAAATATGTTTTCTTTGTTCAGATATTTAGATGAACATCTTATTGCAATGCCTAACCTAATATATTCATGTATATACATTTCTAGATTTCACAAAATATGGGACAAGAACGGTCAGAAAGTGCGTCATGTCAGTTACTTTTCCTAACAAAAGTTTTTATCATTAGGAAAGACAATGGAAAAAACCAATGATACTTATTAATTTATGTCTGTCACTGTCTAATATGTAAATGATGCAATGAAACTTTAAAATTTCCTGCATTTTTAGCTTTTATAGGGTAACTGACATGACGGTAACTGACATGACCATAGTAACTGACATGACATAGGACTTACCTGTGACAGTCCGGTTCAGTCAGAGTTGACATATTTTTCCGTAGGTTTTTAAGCATGGTACAATGTATGACAGTCTATGTCTACTTAGACACACGCAAATTGTACCCCCTTCCTGTCCTGTCACCCCCCCCACCCCACCCCACCCCAAATCCATGTACATGTTTATGTTTATTTTTGAATATCAACTTTTCTTTCTTGTTGCTTACAAATGTCTCTTGTTTTTTCCACAGACCTGCCATCATGGTGATGTCACCAAGACCAAAGATGCGGCGATACCGCGAACACATGTCAGAGGCACAGCGAGCTGCAGTGAGCGAAAGGAATCGGTTGCAGCAGGCAGAATGCAGGAAGAAATGGTCTCCAGGTCGTCGCGAACAGGAGCAGCGAAAGAATACAGTAATCAAACAGAAACTGCGAAATGCAAAAAAGCCCAAAAGGATTGATAAATTGCCTTCAGCTTCACCTGCTTTTTCCACTCGACAGGCTGCTGAAAAGATGCCGGCAGATGACCATGAGACATCCTCACGAGCATGTGAAGAAAATGCACAGCAAAAACAGACTCCAGCACCGAGTTCATTTGGAACTGGTACCCAGGAAGCCAGTTCACATGTTCACATGTCTCGCTTCATCACTTTTCTCCAGGGCAAAGGGCTGGTTTTGGATGGTATTACACCCAGTGATGGGAACTGTTTCTTCTGGGCAATAATTAAATAGCTGCATGAAATAGAAATCATCTTCAAACAAAGCGAGCTGAGGAAATTAACAGTCAATCACCTGAAAAACTTGCCACTACAGGAGAAAGAAACGTTGCAGGAGTTTCTGCCATCTGGTTCATTTGACGATTATGTCAGGGACATGTCCAAAGATGGAACATAGGCAGATCATGTGGCCATACATGCATGCAGTGAGGCTATGAAGGTGGCTTTTCAGATCGTACAGATATCTGGAGACACTATTGTTGGAGCAGAGTTTGACAAACAAGTCATGGTTGGCTATATACCAGAAATTCAGCATCACGTGGCAATAACTTCAAAAGCAGACATTGAGATCGCATTAGAAAACTACTATGCTGTTGACTATGTGGATCGCTTCTACATTGGCAGAGTGATTTCAGCAGAGGGTGAAGGATTCTGGAAGGTGAATTTTCTTCATCAGCATTCAATAGATGGTGTGCTACATTTCCAGTGGCCCAAGCGACGTGACACTGATATCGTACACAACAGCTGCATTTTCTTTGGACCAATCTACATGAGCGGCTGCTTGGATTACACTGTGGACAATATTGTCGACATTGTCAGTGCTTTCAAAGCTAGGAATGGAAATTGATTTCTACCTTGCCAATGGCAGACTGTCTCGGTATCTGTATTTGAAGCATTACCTTGCCAGGCAGACTGACAGAGCTATCGGGACTCTCTCAGGGTGTCATGTCAGTTACTAACAGGATAACCATAGTGACACTAGTACTAAGCAAGTCAATTTCATTTCATTTTCTTCATGATAATGTGTTTATTAACATACATTCAACTTAAAATGTTCAAATTGTTGATGTTTAGCAATCCTTCATGGTTACAAAGTAATTTTGTAAACTTTTTCTATTACGAGTGTGTAAAGTTCTTAAGACTTGAAAAATAATGGAAGTTTTTCACAGCTTTTTCAAGTATTTTGTTGTTGTGAGAAACCAATTTATTAATGATTTGTTGTTTTTTATGCATTCCCTTGCCAGTCAGGCTGTTCATTGCAACCGGGACGGTGATTCTCTCAGATGTCATGTCAGTTACCATTCACTTGTCATGTCAGTTACCGGAGTTTGCACCTCTTGATGACAACATAGTAAATTATCTACTTAAAACAATTATGAATGCATCCACTTTTATCATTTTACTTGTAAACTAACTGTATTAAACTGCTCAAACATTTACCAGTTCAGAAAATTCTGAGAGTTACCAATGTCAGTTCAAATATTTGTGTTTTCTGATTCATGTCAGTTACCGGAAACATCTTCTTATCTGGAGACATGCTAAAATGTTTTTCCTGGATTTTTTTTTTGCCATACGTGTCCATTAACATGTATTCAATTTGAAATGTACTGTTAAATGAGAATAAAAAAAGAATTTGCTGAAACACGACTTGTTTTATTTAAACAAGTGGCGTCCAAATGTCATGTCAGTTACCGTGGAATGGCCCTAAGTCTTTGCCTGGGCATCCGATTATGCCCCTCATCAGGGTTGAAAGTATAGGGGGTGAAGGAGGTGGGTCCCATAAGAGAATGGATTTGAGACTTTCTGATATGTAGGCGCCAGAGAGTTCACATCCATAGTACTAGTAACTAATAGTAGCTAAGTACTCAGAGCTGTCGCCAATTACTAGAGGACATGAATAAAACAAACCACCAAAAAAATGCAGCAGGTATTTCTGGACTTTTTTTATCATTTCAGGACATGAAATTAAGTTCTCTCATTCAGTTCGCAGCCTATGTATATCTGGATCAGTGTCACACTATGGAAACTAGTTTGCAAATTTATCTCTAAACTTTCAACTTCATGGAATCAGCAAAAGAAAATTCATACCTATTTTACTGTTATGCAGTGTTATCACTGCAAACAAACTGGCTGCTGCTTATATTCTCTCCTGCCTTGATTTCTGTAACTCACTCTTAATCTTATCTGACCTTCCTGATAATAAACTCTTAAAACTGCAGCTCATTCTGAACAAAACTTACTCACTTGTACTATGTCAGCCTCGCCATGCTAGCGCTACTTCGACCTCAAAGCCTTTTACTGGCTCACAGCCAAGGCGTGATTTGAATACAAAGTCACCTGTCTGTCCTTCCAGTGCCTTTGCCACTCTGATTCTTTCCCAGAATATACAGTGGAGTCCACCTATAACGAACCTTGGAATAACGAACACCCGCGATTAGCGTACTACCATCCATTTCCCGACTCACTCCCTTCTTTGTCTTACTATTTAATCCCTTCCTATAACGAACAAATCCAGCTAGGCAAATAACGAATCTCCGCTTGTAACGAACCCTGTGTGTATTCCCTTGGCCTACTTTGCCTCAATTGGCTCATCGCCAATAGCGAACATCAGCAGAAGCATGCCAGTTCGTACATAGGTCAACCAGGCCTTGAAGTCATAACTGTCATTGGCTGCTATAAATAGCCTTGAATGAAGTCATTGTTGATAAACTTCGTAGGCCTAGATCGATCTACGTACTGTATGTTGTGATGTGTACTCATCACCGGTGTGTACTTCCGTTTACAGTACAAATCTCTACAGCGAATCCCGCTTGTAACGAACCCGAAATTCCCCCCCTTGAGATTCGTTATACCCGGACTCCACTGTATAGACCTGTTGACACTGTTGACTCAAGTACTAGCCCACTTGCCCCCTGTGTTCACATGATGCTTTGCTCCTTTCCTGTCCCAGGTTTTCTCTGAACTCCTTTGCAAAATTATCATTCTTTTCACTCACTCCCACCCTCTGGAACTCTCTGTATGCTTAGCTATGTCATTCACAATCCCTCGCCAGTAATATTATAATAAAAATCTGAAAACTCGCCTTTTCACCAAACATTTGTAATGTTCTGTTTCTTTCCTCATCCTTCATGTGCTTCATTTGATCTCCCCACATCCCGCCTTCACTATCTTACACCTTCCCAGGGGAGTGGCACTTGGAAAATATCCTTATCAATTTATTCCCCCCATCCCCACATCCCACCACAGATAACCTTTGTGTGCGTGTGTGTGTGTATGTGTCTGCTCTTAAGTTAAATGACATAGTGTTAGTTGGTGTTGAATATTTCTGATGTAACCAAAAATTTGAGCTTGACTGCCAGTGCATGTGCACCAAAAGACATGCAAGAGTCTGGTTTGCATGCTATATAAATTTATGAAATAATGATTAATAATAATATTTTTTTATTTTTTTCTTGTTAATGTTATTGCACCTAGTGTTGCAGCAAATATTGGATAAAACTTTAAAAGGCTAATACTATAGCCTACACATGAACATTTATGACGTCCTATCCTATCATATTCATATCATGATCAGCTCCCCATAATATAATATTCATCAATAGACAAAGATAGTCCACATCCTACCCTAACTCTAATCCTAATCCAGACTCTAATCCCCTTTTCGGCTGAGGTCACTTTTCATGAGGAGCTGAGGTCTGAAGAGTTGTTTATCATTCCAGTTAGCTAGTCTTCCCTATTTCAGTACTTTATTTCTTCGTGAACTGATGGTAGGAATGGCCACTGTCAATAGTGTCAGTGTCACGTATTTGAGAATTTGCACTTTGTGGGTTGGCAGTGTTTACAGCTGAATTGTGATTACCTGTTTTCATCAGGATCTAAGAAGAAATGTTCAAATGGGGTCCTAATGATGTATTGTTAATATAATATCACTTATCAGTAACTAAGCAAGCAGTCAAGTTCACAATACATGATCAAACTTTTGTTTTATTTCTGTATAATAATTAATTGATTTGTGTTGATTGATTAGGCCATTGCTCATCTGGGATGGACAGAACCAACACCTATTCAGGAAAAGGCAATTCCACTGGCTCTTGATGGCAAAGACATTCTTGCAAGGGCACGCACAGGATCTGGAAAAACAGCTGCCTTTGCTATTCCTCTTGTTCAGAACTTGCTGCGAGCTAAACAGGTAAATTATGAGAATTTCTCTTGCATCCAGACATTTATCACTTACAATTCAAATTTTAAAAAATTAGATAATAGAACATAGCAATTATAAAAAATAGAGTTGAACTTGAAATTAAGATGCAGATTTTCGCACAGACACTGATTGGTGATTATAGAAAAAAAGCGTGTACCCATTCATTATTATTATTATTATTATTTTGCAGACTGCCAGTGAACAGGAGGTACGAGCAGTTGTTTTAACACCCACGAGGGATCTGTGCACTCAGGCATACAAAAAGATCCTAGAAGTCAGCAATTTCTGCCGTCGTGAAATCAAATGTGTAGACATATCTCCACAGGCATCTTTAGATTCACAGAGGTAATCAAAATTTGTTTAGGTCTCTTTGCATGGAAGTTTACTTTATTTTTTACAACAACAAAAAACAACAAAACAACAACAAAAATTGGCATCTGGATTTCAGCTAATTAATTAGTTAATTGTTAGAGATTTTCTACTAAGTAAGAATGTTTATACTGCATCCCCTATTTGGCACTCCTTCCATTGAATTGTTATTATTTTGTGCTTTTAATTTTATCGTTATTCAAGTACTATTTTATTTCCACAGACCTCTGCTTTCTGAAAAGCCAGACATTGTGGTGGGAACTCCCAAGCGTATTCTGGAGCATGAGAGAGTGGGGAACTTGGAACTGCACGCTGTTCAGATGATTGTGATTGACGAAGCGGACATGGTCTTTTCTTTTGGCCATGAGCAAGATTTACAGAAACTTCTAGAGTAAGTATTAACTTAGAATACTTTGTTTTTACATGCTAGTATTTTTTGAGAAGTGTAATCAAAAAACTAGTTGAAGTGAAAAAGAGAAGAACAATATTGCAAATATGAATAAATGGCAATTTATTGTTTGAACATTGTTTGGTGCAGTGAATGGAACTTTTGCTCGACTGAGTAAAAATAAGACAAAATGATAATATTCAAAGGATTTTAAATTGGTATGGTGCCATTATTATGCTATGTTAGTTATATTAGTATATGAAAGGTTGCAATAGAAGTTCAACTGAAGTAAAACTGTGTATGCAGCCCAAGAAATTTAACTTTAATTTGGCTCTTGGCATACAGACATTTGTTACATATTGCGACAATGAATGAATTTATCAGGTCTGTTTGATCCTTTCTCTCAGGGACTTTCCACAAATTTACCAGGCCATTCTGATGAGTGCCACACTGAGTGAGGATGTCAAAGCATTGAAGAAGATGGTTTTACACAATCCAGTAAGTGTTGAACATTATAATTTATAAAAGTAATAAGACACACAGAATATTGCTATGAGATATGTAGAGCAGCATGTTACGTATAGGAATGGTTCACAGTAAACATTCAAATGCTCAGTATACATGATGTTTGTATTTCCAGACTTATCTGGAAATACTTTGAAATTGTTGGGGTGTCAGAACAAGCCAAATGTTGGTCTTTCTGTCCTTCCATTGGTCCATCTGTCTGTTAAAAGCCATATCTCAATAACCACTGATCAAATGTTGACCAAACTTCATAGGAATGTTGCTGAACACGTTTTGCTCAATATCTCAGAAACAGCTAAAGTGATTTTGGTATACAGATACTTAAAATCATGGGCCATCCGTCCGTAGTAATTTGGTTGTTGGTCACTCCCAATTACACATTTTTGTTCAAAACACACTTTTTATCTTATCTCAAGAATAATTGAACGGAAATTCAAAATGTGAACTTTGTGATACTTTAACTACTGGCAAACTGCTAAGCATGTTAAATCATTCTTATTTGTACTTTCTCAAAGGTTAAGGTCATTGTGCTTCACCATTATCTATAAACTATTGCGCTGTATCTCAAAATTGAGCCAATTTTGGTCACTTTTGCTTGCAGAGGTAGTGGCCTATCATACCATGCTTTCCTTTTGCTTCGTTAGGATAAAGGCATGTCACAACACCACAACAAAATGAACACTTTTGAAAATGCTTATTTTTTGTTAATGTGTGTGAATGTCTGGAAATACATTTGAATGGCTTGCCATCTTGTTATGTTGGTTTTTAGTCCATTCAGAATTCTGTGTGATTGCAGCATGTTCTCATTATTATTATTATTATTATTATTATTATTATTTTAGTCCATTCAGAATTCCGTGTGATTGCAGCATGTTCTCATTATTATTATTATTATTATTATTATTATTATTATTATTATTATTATTATTATTATTATTATTATTAATTTATTTATTTATTTATTTATTTATTTATTTATTTATTTTCAGGTGATACTCAAATTGAAAGAGTCACAGCTGCCAGAAAAAGACCAACTGAAACAGTATTTTGTAAAGTAAGTTTAATCTTTAGAAAGAAAATAAAGTTTTCTTGATTTGTACGCAGATGATGGTTTCTTTACATGTGTGTGTGTAGATGAGGGTGAGGGCCAGATGGTGGGGGGTATGTTTAGAGCATCATAACCATGTGGTTATTCCAGAAGCCTGGTTGTTGTCTTTTTGCAAGAAGAAAATACAGAACTGAGGCAGAGATTAGGAACAGGCAACTGATAGTAGCAAAATACTATATTATACTACAACAAAAAAAAGACCCGGCAGACCTTTGGGACCCCCATCCATAACAAACTATGAAGCGATTAACAAAATGAAAGCAAACTAAAAGAAAGTGTGTACATGATTGTCTTGATGACAGCTCAAATACTTTTGCCTCATGTGTAGTTAACTGGTTTATGCATGCTTTTGACATCAGCACTACTTTCTTTTACTAACTACAGTGCTGCTAACTTAATATAGTGGTTTTTGTTGTCTACCAGGTGTGAGATGGAAGAAAAGTTTACCTTGGTTGCAGCCATCATGCAGCTTCCCCTAATAAGGGGCAAGACCATCTTTTTTGTCAACTCTGTGGACAGTTGTTACAAGTAAGAACATTTAACACATTGTCATGTTTATATAGTCGATACATTTATTGTTGTAATATTTGCTGTTAATGTTGGGGTTTATCATTTTTTGTTTAGAAAGGCAGGCAATAGTTGTATGCTTATTTCTTACTATATTGTTGAATTCTGGGGATTGTAAAATGTCTTATACACTGTATTCTCTTTTCCAGACTGAAACTTTTCTTGGAACCCTTCGGCATCCAGAGTTGTGTTCTCAATTCAGAGTTGCCTGTCAAATCAAGGTAAAAATATGCTGTGGCTGTATAAATTAATGCAATCCTGAAATTACCCTACATGAATAAACAAATATCAATCTCCTTGTAAAAAACAAGAAAACAAATTTGGTGAAAAAGACATATACATTCATGAGTACAAAACACCAGTGCTTATAATATTAATAATCGATTCTATATACGCGCTTTTCCTCAAATTACTGATCAGGCTCAAAGCGCTGCGATCTGTACCAACATACACGCTCATATGTTTCACCCACTCTTTCACATTCACGGCAAACATCACTCAAACATGTGGTGTAAAGGAAGGGCAATGGCTATTAGAAGATTGAAAGGAAATCACATTTTTATTTTGAAATTTTTAGATTGACTGCATCCAAGACAGGCAGACCTTTGGGACCCCCATCCATAACACTATGAAGTGATTAACAAAATGAAAGCGAAATAAAAGAGTGTGTTTACATGATTGTCTTGATGACTGCTCAAATACTTTTGCCTCATGAGTAGTTAACTCGTTTATGCATGCTTTTTACATCACCATAATTGAATTGAGGGAGGAAACTGGAGTACCTGGAGAAAACCCTTGGTGACCTGAATAGTCCCATCTCCAGACATGAGATTTTTCAATTAATTATCTGAAAACCGTTAATTTTGAAGTTCCAGGGGTCATTTTTGAGAAAATTTGAGAGTGGGGTGAGGTTTTGTTTTATGTTGTCTTGAGCAGACGATTGTTATTCCCAAAGCAGATTATCCTCAAATTGCTCAAACAGAGGTTTTAATAATATCAAGCCATTTGAGAATGGCTCTCTTAGTTACGTTATTGGTTTCTATGTTTTTAAACGAACAGTTTGAGAATTCCTATTTCTGCTTACCTGTGCCTTCTTGTCATCATCAACATGCGGTTTCGGAAATTGAAACTGGATGAAAAAGCTCTTGCGAGAGATTTAGACCAGAAAGGAAGTGTCAGAAACTGTTGGAATTTGATGTGGGTAGAGAAGTGTATTTTCTATCTGTGAATTTCTGATGTGTTCATTAAATACAGCCTAAGATCTGTATTACACCTTCCCAGCCAATTTATTTGTTGTGTGTTGTGTCTCCTATGTGTAACATCCACCTTCTATTCTACACATACTCCAACACCATCCGACATGGCACGTAATTATACATTAATGTATTCATTAAAATATACCATTTTTTTCAACCCAACCTTGCACAAGTCTTTCTTTCTACTATGTGTACATTCTAGTTTTGAATAGAGTCCAGAGACAGCAATTCCGATCATTAAATTTTCAGCAATTTTGTTCTTATTAATTTTAGTAAATTTCTTTATAATTATATGAACTAGAAATAAATAATGCCATCTGCTTATGTTCCAATGTACACTTAAACAACCATCAGCACAGCTTCAGTGTTTGACTCTTTTTATAATATATATACATTAAAAACTATGAAAATGCATAGTTTTAGCCTTCTTTGGTTTACTTAATAATTTAGGCTATTTGTTCTTGGTTTTATTTCTATGCGTCCATTCGTTGCAGGGTGCATGTGGTGACTCAATTTAATGAAGGTGTCTATGACAACATCATTGCATCTGATGAACACATGTTGGAGGACCCACAGAAAGCATGCAGTACAGCAAAAGGCAGAGTGTAAGTCTTCTGTCCTTATCACAATTTGTTTTACTGAAGCAGCATTACCCAGGGGCGGATTATGGGAGAAGGGGAGGGGGGGTTTTAAGGAGCATGGAACCCTCCCTCCTTCTTACTATAGGCAAAAAAAAAATTTAGGAAGAAAGGCTTTGAGCTGTATTATATCTTCTTAGATTTTATCTCCTCTGTTTTCTCTTATTTGAATGAGATTAGCTGGTTTAATTTGGGTTGCCTTTTATGTTCCTTTCTTCAGTTCCATGGCACACAAGTTTAGAGAGATTTCGAGTTTTATTATTTGTAAATTATTTTTGTATATGTGCTTTCAGACCAAGAAAGAAAGATCAAGAGTATGGTGTTTCAAGAGGAATAGATTTCCATAATGTTTCAAACGTGATCAACTTCGAATTTCCCAAATCAGTAGATGCCTACATTCATCGAGTTGGCAGGTTGGTTTTTTTGTCCAATATATTGTGCACAAGTATATCAACTAACAAGTTAGCATCTCGTATTGCCCCTAGTCGACGTGCGGTGGTCCCGTTTAGCTACAAGCTGAGACGGGGAAATCCCAAACCTAAAAATATAATAGAGAATTCTGGGAAATCTGTTCTCGCAAAGATGTGCTCGCTGAAATGAAACGAAAGTTGAGAGAGGAACTGCATATTTCTGGTAGTGAACAAAGGCAGAAACTTGTCAGCAGTATTATCAGCGATGGAGTTATAATGGACGAAGTGCTCCATACCTATGAAGTTGCCTTTGCTCGAGCAAAGAAACTAAAAAAGGATTTAGCCGACGTTATTTCAGAAAAGGATTTCTCTACCCGGGCCATAATTCCCCTGGGTTTTGAAGTTTCTAAAAAGTTATTTCAGGCCGATGACGCTCTATGGAGCACAAAGCATGTAAAGGGAAGCAATCGGTTGTACGCGCACGTCGATAGAGACATTGAAGAGAGATGCTAACTTGTTAGTTGATATACTTGTGATTGTGTTACTTCTGAACAGAGAAGACCTTAGGCAATACAAGGTGATATCTTTGATAGAAAATGTTATTGTGGCGTGGACTCATGACTGTGAACTATGTTTCTTAGCGTCCTTATTGTACAATTTTCTTCCACTTTCTTGTTATTTCATGCACATTTTTACCCAAATATTTTTGGTTATGCTGTGAAGCCTTATTTGTTAACAGGACAGCAAGAGGAGACAAGCAAGGCTGTGCTCTTTCCTTTGTCAGCATGAAGGAAAACACTCTGTTCGAAAAGGTGGATGAAGCTCTCAGAGGCAATGATGGTAATTTTTGAAAATCAAATATATTAAAGTTTAAAAGTATGTATTGAATGATCTACTCAAATGGTAGTTAAATGATTGAAAGCATTTGATGTTTGTGATGCTTACAGTAGGTGTTTAAAAACCCAATAAAAGGTTTAAATTACGGTAATGCCATGGGCTCTGCACTTTTTCTATTATTGATCTGATTTTTTATGGTGTTTTATTTTTTTCCTTTATTATTATTATTATTATTATTATTATTATTATTATGTTTTATCAGCAGTAGCCAATCCTTGCAGATATAGTCTTTTTTTTTTTTTTCCTTTTTCGCATATATGTCAATTGATTGCAATGTGTGAATTGAATGTACATCAAGAACAATGTTAATGTTGACTCACTTCTTGTTTCAGATTCTAGCGTGTTCAAACCATACAGTTACTCAGAAAAAGAGCTGCAGACATTTAAGTACAGAGCAGAGGTAAGTTTTGCTATTATGTAATAATTCAGTGGATTCAAACTTTCATTATCCTGGCCTGAAAACAACAGTGGAATTATGATAACATTTAATAAGTAATGTTGGTGGTGAACGTGCTGCTTTATGGCTATTTATTTTTTTTTATTGCAGGAGGCCATGAGGTCAGTGACCAGGACAGACATCTTAGATGCAAGAAGGAAAGAACTGAGACAGGAGATCTTGAACGACCAAACCCTGAGGGTTAGTATGCAAAGTTTGATCGATTTGTTATTTATGTAATCATTTTTATATAGCGCTTTTCCAGCTTGAGAGCTGCTCTAGGCACTGGCCGATACTGGATCTAACCCAAGCCACCATGGGCGCCCACTTGCAGCCTTTAGTCTTTAGCGCATAGTCTGGCACCCAGACAACTGAGTACAATCCTGGCCAACCGGGGATTTGGGAGAAGGGATCTAGTGCTTGCTGGCTGTGTTTGTGTAGCCGGCACTCGGAATACAGAATCCTTTATTGCCCCCACAAACATTTACAAGGAGATTTGTTTCACCCATGGAGAGATCGGTGCGATGTCTGCACAGACTAGACCTCAGTTTATACTTTCATCTATCATGTAAAGTGTGTTTGATTTTCTGATTGCCTTGCCTGTCTTTTTTCTTCTTTGTGTTGGAGGTTAATAATTAGCGTGTGAACTCTATTTGCCTATACACTTTGCAGGTTTTGTGTGATGTAGTGGTATAGGATAATGTTTGGGTTTTGGAATTACAAACATTTCAGGAGGTTTATCAAATATTTTCTCAGTATTGCTGATATCTTAAAGTTTATTTCTATCAAATATATGAAAAGGTTAGCAACCAAATACCTGTTTATAAAGAACATTACATCATTTACACTTTCGCTCACAAGCTCTTCTTATGTTCATTGTTGTATATTTATATATAACATAAACGGTTTCAAGCCATATTAAGTATGAAATGTCCAATCCTTGTTACTCGTGCAAAAATTAAGCAAAATTTTCCCCTCTTCCTCAGACCTACTTTGAGGACAATCCGGTGGATAAGAAGGTGATACAGCATGTGAAAATATTAGGAGGCAACAAACTGCCTGAAACGCTGAAACATGTTCCTGACTATGCAGGTATGTCTTGAGAAAGCACACCTTTTAATGTCATCTCTCGATTTTTTTTTAATAAAATTTATTTTAATTTAGTTTTATTAAATTTCAACCTTTACTTAAATATTGGTTTTAGGTAGAGCCTATCTTATGACATGTCCCTGAAAGAGAATATATGAGATGATGACATGTCCCTGAAAGAGAATATATGAGTTGACGACATGTCCCTGAAAGAGAATATATGAGTTGATTCATTTGGTTTAAACAAAGTTGATTCATTTAGCCTTATTATTTATTTGAATGCAGTTTAAAGAATTGATGTGTCATTGTGTGGATGGGAGAGCAGTCAAGGGGTTTCTGCTGACATATATAATACATTTTGGATGTTATATAATGGATTGGGGAGATATTGGATTTTTGATGTCATATAATGGATTGGAGATATTACGGATTCGGGATGTTTTATAATGGATTGTGGATATAATGGAGAGGGGCTGTTATGTAATTGATTTGGGATGACAACAAAATATCAAGTTTTGAAAGATATATGCTGACATTTATTTTTGGAACGTTTAACAGGAAGTGAAGAAACAATAATTTTATTGAATACTAGACTGTCTTTGGAGAAAGTCTCTTTATGTAAGTACTGATTCATTTGATGTTTGATTTCTTTCAGTGCCCAGTGGATTGAAAGGTGTTGCTAGACGACAGCAGAGAATGAAGAAGGCCAAGGGCAAAGCAGCAGCTGCGACAAAATCAACGTCACAAGCCAAATACAATGTTAGTAAAAGAAAAATTAAATATTAAAAAAATGCAAATTAGCCATAAATAAATATGTAATAAATAAATACATTCATTAATTAAATAAAAAAAACAATTAATTAATTTGAAAGCGCACTGATATTACAGAGCTTTATAGCTTATGAAAAGTATAATCAGACTGCCAGAATGTTAATATAATAATCAGCTGTTGTGAAGGTTTAGTAATATTTTTTTTATTTTCTTTATTTGTTAATACTATGTTAAAAAAAATATTTTCTTTCAGAAAAGGAAAGCAGATCCCCTCAGGAGTTTTGAGTTTTCAGGATTCAGCAAGAAGAAGAAGTAGAGGATTCGTTACCCCATCATTTGTGTGATTGTGTAGTACACGAAATACCTAAAGACCTGTACCTGCATATGTGGCTGTGAGAGAACGAAAATGAGAGAGTGTGAAGAAGTATGGAGACGCAATAAAAATCATGAACAGATTGGCTGTTATTTCTGTGTCATTTGTATGAGTAAGAGTGTGACAGTGCATCAAGTAAGCAAAATGAGTTGAAAACATTTCTGTTGGTGTCGGAGCTCGTGGACCCTTAGTACTATGACTGAGCAACAAGAATAAAAAAAAGCAAAATAAAGCAGCTAAAAAATTAATGTTGTTTGGGTGTATAAGGGGACTTAATTATAACCATTGAAAACAAACGTGTCAAGTTGTTTCCCTTTATCCATATCCATGCTTGCACACGTACAATTAGAACTTGCTATTAGACTATTAATCTTAACTCCCATTGTTCTAGCATTTTTTGCGGACGTAGACCTGCACGTACTCTAAATCATATGTTGTAGTCATCAACTTCACCCCGGTATTACATAGCAGGAATGCAATCAGTTTTAGTTCTAAAATCAAATGTATGTAGTCCTACATCGTTAAACAAGGGTCATTGCGTTACAATTGATTTATATTGCTTGTTACAGTCATCGTCGTCACTATGGTTGTCATCATCATAAACAACTCTGATTTGAACGCTACGGTAATTACCTAGGATTGTGTGTCCAAAGTACGCTACTGTAACTTGTAAATTACACAGTCATTCTTCCCACAGCAGCAATACAACCTGGGTTAAGTTTAAGTACTTTTGTATTGTTATGATTATCTTCCTGCTTACATTTAAGTTGTACCAAAGAGCGTATTATAGAAAGAGGGGGGAACTTGGTACAGAAACGCGAGACGGAAGATACGAGTTACGCTCCCTTGTCGACATGCTAAAAATGGCTCGTGGCAGAAAGACAAACGGCGACCGAGTAAAACAGGGCGGTGACTTTTGCACAGCATTGCCGTAATGCCAGATACAAGAAAAGTTGTGATGGCAAGTTCGTTTTCAAGTTTCCAAGAGACAAAGAAAGGTAAATTGCAATCAAAAAACTTCTTTTGTGTGTGTTTATATAGGCCTAAACCAAGACCGCTGCAGTGTTGTTAAAACAATTGGGGAGAGGCTTCAGTGATTCATGTTATATCTATTCTATGTGCTAAAACTAAAACTGTTTGCTTGCTGACAGTTTACGTTCAAAAGGTCGCTCACTGTTTACGTTGTTTCTAGGTTGTCTGACTATTATATTTGTGCTTACATTTCAAAAGTAGATGTTGTCAGTTTGGCAGTTTGGCTTCGTCAAACTGCTTATGTTAACAAGTTAAATTAGACTAAGTCTGTTTTCTCCTCGTGATCAAATACTGTGCAAGATAACCCCTTATCTAGGCACAAAAATGGTCCTTGATCTGTTGCAATCCCTTTTCGTTTGAGTGTAAACGGGGAAAAAAAATGTAATGTAGAAACTCAGTCCTTGTTCTGATCTGTGAATTTCTGCGCATTAGATCTATATTGCGTGGAATGTTGTAGTCTAGGTTCTGACTGTTCTGTCTGATTAATTAATTATTTTCCATGAAGTGACTGATGTTATTAAGCCAGTGATGTGGGAGGTGAGAGAGTTGGGGGGTAGGGGAACACCTGATATAAATTAAATTCACACTATTAGTGAAACATTTTGTTATTGTGCTTTATTGTGATTAATTGATTGAATGACAGAGCTCTCTCTTCCCCCAACCCCCCCCTCCTCTCTCTCTCTCTCTCTCTCTTTCTCTCTCTCTCTCTCTCTCTCTCTCTCTCTCTCTCTCTGTCTCTCTTTCTCTCTCTCACGATTACGGATTTACAGTTTCGGATAAATGAAACAGTCTGTCATGCATATTTTAATTTTAAAATATCTGTCGTTGATTAAAAAATAATAAATTCCAGGGCAGAAAACGAACCTATGACATACACACATAAGCAGCATAAAAGCACCTAATAAATGTCAATAAGTAAACATAAACAAAAACAACAACAACAAAAAAAGACAGCAGTAGCGGAATGTTAATAATAATGATGGTTAAAAGTTTGGTTTTTGCAAACGTTGCCATAAAAATGTTCTTTTGCAATGGCATAGGCTCAATAAGTTACCACGCACAGATCATTCATATAGCAGATGATGAAATATAGCCAGCCCGAGCAAAGGGAAATAATCCGTGAGAGCGTCTCGCATTTTTGTATAGGACATAATGGAAGTTCCCCCTCTTTCCGTAATAAGCTCTTTGGTTGTACTTTAAAACGTGGGGAAGAGTTGGGCTAAGAAAAGGTTTTAGACGTAACAAATTATATTCGTCCCAAAAATTTAATTGGAAAAGTTATTTCCGGCCATGTGAAACAACAAACAAATAAAAATAAATTAATTAAAAAGAATAACAATCGGCCAGTTTGCTTAAAAAATAAAAAAAATAATAGCAAGTTACGATACAATCACAATGACTTCAATGATAATCCCATTAGTTAGCTGCCTTTAATGTTTTGGTTTAATGATGTCTTTCATTGCTCAACAATACCACAAAATAAATAAAAAAAAGAAGAAGAGAAAAGTAAAACTTTAGAAAATGACTATTGTTGGCTCCAAAAAAATGATGAGTTTAACCATGCAACTAGAAACTGTTCTCTGAATGTATTTTTGATGGTGAAAAAAAGTTTTAGTTTTGCGAGAAGGATTTATTTACGAATTTTCATTAAACCAGGGAGGAGTTTGCAAAAGTCATTTTGCTTTAACCCTTTCTGTGCCAGACTGCAGTGAGCGAGCACACACAGGTTGCAGATGGTCTGTGGTTTGTCACAACCAAATATTATTAAGCTGAAGTTCTGAATGGGAAATAGTGAAAGGGGACATACGAACCCTTACTCTAGTACAGGCTTATGCCGGACAAAATGCGAATGCTACAGATTTCAGGTGGCTTGCAGTTACACTGGACTTTAACATTATTTTTGTTTTAATCATTCTTGTTAATGTTATATATATATGGGAAAAGGTCGGATCTCTTTATCCTGGCGGCTTCAGCGCAGCACAGCCCCGGTCAAGGAAACAAAACCGCAGCAACCTCTCCTGCTGGTGTACGCCCACTGTGCGCTGAATGGCAGGTTTAATCGGATAAGACATTTCTGTTGACATCGTTCCTTAGTGGGAGACACAAACGTTTCCACAAGTGGTGACTATTTAATAGAATGATGTACGGTTAGTTAAATTGGTCGGAAACGACGTAACGATACATGATATTTTCCACTATTCATGCATGGACTGGGTCTGTATAATGTATTTTAACAATATGGAGACAGGCCCCTGTGAGAAGGTTGGGTGGTGTTATTTACAGAAGCTGCTGCTTTCATGGCAAGCGCTGTATCGATCTGAAAGGGGCTCATCAAGATGTTTCAATGTTGCGAGAAAAGGGTAGTAGGTTAGGAAATCTTCTGCGATATCTTTCCACAGTTGAAATACCCAAGCTTGGAAATTTGGTATGGTCGAAGCATGGTGCAAATTTGGGCTACTAGGTAACCATATAAAATTTTTTTTTTAAAAGTTTAAAAGTACGCTACTACCATACGAGATCCCAAGTGATATCCGTACCGTTTACTGTAACGTAGAAACAAGATAGCAAGCCATTCAAATGTATTTCTAGAAACACGCATATAGCTGAAAAAAATAAACATTTTCAAAATTGTTAATTTTCTTGGCGGTGTTGTGATTCAACTTTGTCCTAATGAAGCAAAAGAAAAACATGGAATGATAGACCACTATCTGAAATATTTGCTAGCAAACAAAAACTATCGAAATCTGCTCTAGCAATGTTTAGATACACCGCAAAACGTTTAAAAAAATGGTGATGCACACTGACTTTGACCTTGGAGAACTAACATGCGTTAACAGTAGTTAAAATTTTCACAAAGTAAAAATGATGAATTTCGGTTCAGTAATTGTCGAGGTGAGGCCAATATTGTGGTTTGAACTAAATAAAAATAAAAAAAAAAAAAAAAACTCAACAAAAACGGTTGATCCGTTTTGAGATGTTGAGCACAGCGTGTTATGCAACAAAATGGCTCAGTGACCTTGAACTTTGCGATAGATCAAAATCTGACGGGGACGGGAGGCAGGCCACTAACCTAAGAAAGTTTGGTCAAAATCCGTAAATTGGTTCTTGAGATATGTCGTCCCAACGGACCGACAAACATACCGACATTTGGCTCATTCGTGATTCCCAACTGTGTCAAGGTATTTGAAAATAAGTCTAGAAATAAAAAATCTCGGAAGAAAGAAGTCCCGAAACTTCGAAACTTTTCTCATATTGTTGAAATACCAATCGGGAATAAAGAAGAGTGGATAGGTGGAACCCTTGAAAATTTGAAAGAGCTGCTTTCCGTAAAGTAGTTTCAGCAGGTTATGATACTGTTTTTTTACGACGTTGTTTCATAGTTGACACAACCTCCCTAAGGTACAGACTTTGCAAGAACAATTACCTTAAAGTAAAACAGAAAATCAAAAGCAATCTTCATAGTTGGAAACCCCGGAAAATGATGCGGAGGTCTGTTTTTTTTTGTGTGTGCGTTAATAAAATAGGCTCACAAATGGAGTTAGTTTAATAAATCTCTAAACGTACCTTTTGTAGTTAAAAGTAAATATGTTTTGAAAAAGATAGTCGAGGCAGCGTCCTACATTTGCAGAAATAACCTTCAGTGAATAGAATAACGTGAAATGAATTGTAGCAAGATGCGGAAACCTCAGAGGACCTCCTTTCGTGGATAAAATACTCCAATGGAAGGGATAGTGCAAAATTGGTAAACCTGGGAAATAACTTTCCGTTAGAGAAACGGATAATTTTATTTAACAATTTCAGCGGGTTTTTCCATATTTAAAATGCTGATGCTCTTTAAAAGGGTTAAGGACCATATCAATTGGTGTATCTGAGTTTTTATCTACGTGGTAAAATGACAATATTTAGAGCACAACTCGAAGATAAGGGAGATTAAAAACTAATGTTTTTTTCTCCCTGTCTTCTTTTCAAGACTTATGGGCATTTCCTATACCCAGGACATCACCAACAACGAAGTCCGACAGACCATCACACAAGCCATTGAACAACATGATGACATGCTCACAGTGATGAAGAAACGGAAACTCCGATGGTATGGCTTCAGGCCTTGCAAAGACCATCCTGCAAGGCACGGCGCAAGGAGGCAGAAAAAGAGGTGGGAGGACAACATTCGAAAAAGGACTGATTTGACACTGAACGAAGCCATGAGGGTTGCTGAGAACAGAGAAAGATGGAGTACGCTGGTTAAACGATCATCTGTAATGCCCCAACGACCTTTGAGTTTCGGGATAGGATAGGATAGTTTTCTTTTCATCCTTCTTTTACAATGTCTCCCAGACGTGATTACTGAATAGTTAATATAACTAAGCCTGTAGTTCCTAGCTTTCAATAAGCCATATATTTTTTCCCCGTCTCTTTTGTCGTTTCTTTTGTTGCAGGCTTTTACCATCACTCTCCATTTACTTTTCCTGTAAGCTTACTCATTTCTCAAAGCTTTTGTACCTTTTGCGTCCTAGTCTTGCTCTTACCCCAATTTATTGTTGCATTCGGTGTGCTAGGATGACGGCGTTAATCACAAGGAGTTTAAATAGCGAATCTCTTTTGAGAAAAGTCTAGGGAGGATAAACTGAGGCAGCATGAAGCCCCTAACTTGATGCGTTGTGAACTGGAACAACTGCTTTTATACCTATCTATAACAGTATTGATGTGTTTCATGATCGTTCCTATCCTATTCTATCCCGTAACTCGAAAGTCGTGGGGGCACCACAGATGATCGTTTAACTAGCATACTCAGCCTATTTTTCTGTCTCCCTCTTCTTGTGCCTCCTTGCACCGTGCTTTGCGGGATGGTTTTTGCAAGGCCTGATGCTCTGGTGACGTGGCCATGCCATCGGAATTTCCGTTTCTTCACCACTGTGAGCGGGTAATCGTGTTGTCCAATGGCTTTTGTGATGGTCTGCCGGACTTCGTCGTTGGTGATGTACTGGCTATAGGACATGCCCAAAAGTCTTCTGTAGCACCTCATCTCCATGCTTTGTATTCTTCGTTGTAGGTCTGCTGTTGGATTCTTGGTCAAAGAAAAGAAAGAAAAAAGAGATTTTTCTTTTATAGCGCACTTACAAGCTCAGAGAGCTTCTCAAGGCGCTGGCCCGTAATATCCAGCAATCACAAAATAGTTTGCTGAAGTCAGGATTCGAACCCATGTCGCCCAAGACGCACTCACACAAAGTCGTGCGCTCTGACCACTGAGCTATTCCTGCCGCCAAAGACATTCTAACCACTGTCATGGGTAGTCTCCAGTAGACTCATTACAATCCGTCTGAGAGGAGTCCCTTTTAACACCACCATCATCCAGGCCTATACCCCAACATCAGATTAGAACGGCAGCGAAGTTGAGGATTTCTATGAACATCTGCAGGCTGTCCTTGATCAAGTCCCGAAGAAGGAGATAGTTATAGTGCAAGGCGACTGGAATGCCAAGATGCGCACCATAACTTGGGAGACACATGTGGACCCCACGTCAACAACGAGACAAATGGCAGAGGACTGAGGCTCTTGGAGTTTGCCAGATCTACAACAATCTAATACTGTCAAACACGCTTGGTCTCCACAAAAAAATCCAGACGATGGACATGGCACAGTCCGAGCGGGGAGCATCACGGTCAGATTGACATCATGGTCTAGAAACGCTTTAGACCTAACGTCAACATTGGCAGGACACGCACTTTTCCAGGAGCAGACATTGGAAGTGACAACGATCTCGTGATGATGTCTTTTCGGCTCCACTTGAAGAGAGTAAACAAAGCAAAGTGCACCAGACTGAAGTTCGACCTGGACAAACTGCAAGACTGGGAGGTGGCAGAAATATTCCAAGCCACAATTAGAAGGAAATTTGCACCACTGCTTATTTTGGGAGCTGGTGAGATGTCAACACTTATGACCACCATCTTCAACTCAGCGGTGACAGATGCCGTCACTAAGATCCTTGGCAACCAAAAAAGAAACAGTGTATCACACCTGAACTTTTGGACTTGTGTGACAAACGAAGAGAGATGAAAAAGATAAAGAACACCTCACAGGGAGCTGATGCCTACCGAAAAATTAACAATGACATCCGAAAAGGCATGCGAGTGGGGAGTGGCAAACACCAAGGACTCAGTTGCTCGTCATTACTCTTCCTAAAAAGGGTATTTCAAAAAGGGTATCCTTCAGGAATGTGAAATTACCGCACCATCAGTCTCATCAGCCCTCTCAGCAAGGTCCTCTTGAAAATAATACTCAACAGATTGAAACCTCAAGCTGAACAAATCATAACTGAAGAACAAGCAGGATTCCTGGCAGGGCAAAATACCACTAAGCAGATTTTCAACCTCCGAATAATATGAGAGCCGGAAAGGCATCATCACGAGATGGTGGCCACTTCCAATGTCTGCTCCTGGAAAAGTGCTTGTCTTGCCAATATTGACTCTTGATCTGAAGCTTTTCTTGACCATGATGTAGTCAATCTGGTTGTGATGCTCCCCGCTCGGACTATGCCAGGTCCATCGTCTGGATGATTTTTTGTGTGGACCAAGCGTGTTTGCCAGTATCAGATTATTGTATCTGGCAAACTCCAAGAGTCCCAGACCTCTGTCATTTGTCTCGTTGTTGCAGTGGGGTCCACATGTGTCTCCCCAGTTGTGGTACGTATCTTGGCCAACCTTGGCATTCCAGTCGCCTTGCACTATGACTATGTTCTTCTTCGGCACTTGGTCAAGGACAGAGTGCAGATGTCTATAGAAATCCTCGACTTCGCTTTCGTCATAGTCTGATGTTGGGGCATAGGCCTGGATGATGGTCATCTCAGACGGAAGGTAATGAGTCTACTTGTCTAAGCGGCAACCCATAACAGTGGCTAGAATGTCTTTATAGACCAAGAATCCAACGTCATGTTCGTGCTTGTCATCTCTTCCGCTGAAATAAAGCTTGTGGCCTTTGTCGGTCGTTGTTTCACCTAGGCCTTTCCAGCGAAGTTCACTGATACCTATGATGTTCCATCGATAGTGGTCCAACTCGTGGTCCAGTTCTTGTAATTTTCCCTCCGCAGTTAGGGTCCTGACATTCCAAGTTCCTATGACGATGTTGTCTATCGTGCGGATCTTGCCAAGTTGTCCATCTGTAATCCACTTATTACCACCGTCCTGGTGGCCAACGGAAGGCGCGGTCCTTGGTGACCCGGGCGACGACCGATCTGGTATGGAGTGAGTAATTCACCCCCGTTGGGGTGCCGGGGGTTTCAGTATAAATAGTATCCCCACTTTCTGGAAATTTAGTGCTTTAAATTCCCACTGTCGCTGTCTTTCTCATTTGTTCTTTCTCATTCCTGCTCTGTTCTATCAATCCGCTATACTATCTTCTTCTTCGCTGGACCATTATTTGTGTGAGAGGTCTGTTGGATCAGCTTGGGAATATTGGACGCTTTCTGCCAGGTGGTCACTAGGGCTTCCTATGATGTTATTATTTAGCAATGTGGGCATTTTATATGTATGTATTTTGTTCATAATTTATACTGATGTTTGTATTCTATTTTGTTTTTGTAAACGGGGGTTCGATAAATTAGAGTATAGCCTCAGCGTCCCCTGCGTGGGATGTCTTTATTGTAAAGTGACTGGCTGGTGGAGAGTATTCAGTTTTACCACTAGGGTTGTTTCGGCAGATCTTTTATTCAGATCAGGGGTTGTCCGGTCCTGATTTGGCTCGGAAGAGTCCGGTGGACCTAAAGCAATAATCGTGTAATGTAATGTAATGTGAGTGATTCTTTTCATCACACGGTATGTCTATGGCAAGAAAGACCTGGCGGGGTCCAATCCTTTCTAGACTGTTGGCCACAGCCAAAATCCACCAGTACAGTGTGGCTCACCTTGGCCCCGCACACGTGATCGTTGAACCTATAGCAACGTGATGTTCCTCCGCCATGGCCGGTGACTTCTGTGTAGAAGAATCTCGCCCAGTGATGCCGTGCTGACATCACCAGGGGCGGATCAGTTAGTTTTTTTGGGGGGTTTCCAAAATTCGTATAAAAAAAATAAATAAATAAAATTATATATATATATATATATATATATATATATATATATATATATATATATATATATATATATATATATATATATATATATATATATATATATATATATATATATATATATAGTATTTATTTTATGTTTATGTTTATTTTTATAATTGTATTCTCTCTCTCTCTTTCTCTCCTTCTTCTTCTTCTTTCTTTCCTTTTTTTTTTTTTTTTTTTGGGCTGGGGGGGGGGGGGGGGTTTCCGGAAACCCCGGAAACCCCCCCCTCGTCCGCCCCTGATCACCCCTGTTAGTCGCCTCTTACGACACGCCGGGAAACGTTGGATGTATTCATCCCGAACCAACAGGATCGTTCCATGGATCGCAGATATTCAGTATAAAGTATATAGGCAGCTGACGATCTTCTATTTCTCGGTCGTCCCCTATACGCTTATGTGTCCGGGGACGTTAATCTATATAACTAACCATCTATTTCTACTGAAGTCCCCTATATGCTTACAGTGTCCGGGGACGGTAATCTACATAACGTAACGTAACTATTTCTATTATCGGCTTTCTCTTCATGCAGAAAATACCTATTGCCCCAGACTCTCATATTGTGTATTAGCATCTGAATGTCGAATTGTAGTAGTAGTAGTAGTAGTAGTAGTAGTAGTAGTAGTAGTAGTAGTAGTAGTGGTTGTTGTGGTGGAGGTGGTATTGATGGTTCTTCTTCTTCCTCATCTTTTTCCATCGGGTTTTAATGCTGCTAAAATGCAAATGCAAAACAATGATGAATTCTTCCATAACGACGACCTCTGTGTATCCGATTTTTACGGTGAAGGCTGAGGGATTTTCCTACACAGAATTGGGGCAAAAAAAACCCAGTCTACCCTGGAGACTCATACATCCTTATTGAATGTTTCCTTATGCACTGCAGAAAATGCACCCAAAAAAAAAAAAAAAAAAAAAAAAGCTTTTGGTTACCGATTCTCAACAAGGGCAGCTAGGCTTGTACCTTCATAATAGCGCACCTCTTTGACTACTGAGCACCAGTTTGAGCGACTGAGAGATCGAGTGGATTTCTTTTTTGCCTGCGGCTCCCCCTACCGAACTCTTTGATTTCAGATGCTCAGTATTAGCAGCTGAAGATTGAGTGAATTTTCTTCTCTTTTTTGTGTGTGTGACGTTGGCTTTCCCTGCTTCCGAAAATAACTGTCCTAATGCTTGCCTGTGACGTGAACGCGAGGTGGCGATGACGCCATTCCTCGTTGCTTGCCATTATCGGGGTGTCTGTCGTAGAAAGGACCCATCAGCCCAGCTTTTTTTTGGCCTGCAGCGATTTGGGGTTTGTGAGCCATCCAACTGTCTCTGAGAAGTATCAAGCCGAAAGGGTGGATTTTCCAGTATTATTACAAGACTGGAAGAAGAAAACAAAAGGCACAATCACACACGTACATATATACATACATACACACAACCATACACACGCATGCACGTCCACACACGCACAGACGTACATAAAACACACATACAAGCACGCGTGCATACAGCCTCATACCGCAAATACACTGCTCCAGTTCTCGTCTCTCAATGCCTCCTTTCTCCCAAATAAGATTATAATTATAAATAACACACACACACACACACACCCACACACACACACACACGTACTTGTTAATTGGTAGTTTAGCGCACACACACACAACTATATTTTTTGTTTTAAACCGACCCGGGAGCTTATTTTAGTTTTAGCTACATTGCAAAACGAAACACTTGAGTCTGTTGTTTACAATCTTTTTTTCTTTTTTTTTCAGGTGGTGGTGTGTACAAACGCAGAAGCAGAGAAGCAAGCAAATCCCTTAAGTGATTTCACGACACAGATTTTGAATTTCCGGAACCTCGCTATGCAAAACACCCGGAAATGGGGAGCAGTATCGGCTTTCAGTATCAGCTTTGACAATCTGCGAGTCGCTGTTGTGTGTGCGATGCGACAGGTGATGCGATTGACTGCACTGTCACTCTCGTTCCCTGATTTTCCTTTCATGCTTCTAATGCTAATGCAGCACTGTGCATTTCGGGTCAAAAGGCCGGAAAGGTCCAGTTGCGGATGAATGATGAATGGAAATTTAATAAGCGCGCAAGGCACGACCGCAGCGTTGGATGTTTTAGCGTGATGATACAAACGGCGCCACTTCGGGCGAGAAGTTTCAACTCGAAAGAATTGTGAAACGCGCGGCAAAAATCATAGGTTGCGATTTATTATCCCTCGCGTCCTTATACAGCACGCGTTTGGCAAGAAGGGCCAGCAACATTACTGGCGACCCATCCCATCCAGCCAACCATCTGTTCGAGCTTCTCCCGTCAGGCAAACGCTTCAGAGCACTAAAAGTTAGAACAAGCCGGTTTAGACGCAGCTTCTTCCCCGAGGCTGCCCTCTCACTACCAGTGTCCTCAGTTATCCACATAGCATGAGCTAGGTGTTACACTTAAACGCCAACTTATTAGTTGCGATAGTGTGTTAGAGGTGCAATTCTGATTCTTTAATGTATTTTATTTTATTACGTTTTAATTTAGATACCCATGTGGGTATGCGTGAGTATGCGTGTGCGTGTGGGGGTTGCGAGTGGGCGTGTGCCTGTGCTTTACTCCTTAAAATAACTTCCTCTATTAGAGTATTTTAATGTTTTAATGTCCAGTGGAAGGTTGTTTGTTGTTGTAGAAGGACTGAATGTTTTACCGCATCACCAAAACAAAATCCTATGTATTTTGAATTCATTGGGTAATAAAGTGTCTTGACTTGACTTGACTTGACTTGATGTGACGAGATGCATTTGTGTGGTACTCACTTAGTATTCTGTGACGGTGGGTTCTATTGTTGCTGGGCTCTGCACAATGGAATGCTATTATCCAATCGTCGTTCGTCGACGGGAATCGGCTAGATAGATCGCCCTATGACTAATCTTAATACTTGTATATTTTTGGGCCGGTCTGTGTGAGGATGGGGTTACAGAGATAGGGAGAAAATTGTAAAAAAAAAAGATTCACTGACACACTAGCTCTCGCACGGTTATGAATCATAGGTAGTCCAGCCACTTGTTAACAGTAAATATCACACATCTAGTTCCTCTACTCGATACCCAATTATCTAAGCACTACCTTAACTTAAATGTCTAAAACGTGATATAACTAGGATTAACTTAACAGTCCAAAATTCACTTCGAGTTGTTCGGAGAATGGGTAGATCTTTGATGGATCTATTCTGCTACTGTTCTCGATACTTGCTACTGTGTCATCCCTGGGCTTTTTTGTTCTTTTTGGCCTAATGTTCTTTTTCCGGAAGAGTGGACTACCGCACAGTCCCTATAAATCATTGTTCGTGCACTTATTTTATGGAATTTAACTGGAACGTCAATTGCAGGCCGAATGTCTGGGTTGACTCTCAGTGGGGTCTATCTCCTGCCGCGGACCAAGCCTGCTCGTCTGCAAAACATAAGACGATTTTCTGCAACGCCTTGCTTACAAAGGGAATGCAGAGCGTCTCACTGTTGGCAGAAACAGCCCTCAGCGAGATAGCCTTCACTTATACAGATAAGAGACGAACAATCTTCTAAGTCCGTGGTCTACTGGAATCTCCAACATAATTCATATATATATATATATATATATATATATATATATATATATATATATATATATATATATATATATATATATATATATATATATATATATATATATATATATATATATATATATATATATATATATATATATACATACATCATGGCTTAAATAAACACAGGGAGAAGTAATTAACGATATACACCTTCTCAGGTACAGCCACTGGTCTGCAATAATACCAATATGAGAAACAGCAGTGGTTCAGTAGGGGCTACCTCAAGGTGTCGAAAAACGGTCGCGTGGGTCAGCCACGTGGTCAAGTAAAGTTTTACCAACATTCACAATTATAAAACATGCAAGACTTCACAAGCATAATCTAATAATAATATTGTAAGCCACGCACACGCCCGCGAGGTCAACTCCCTCCACCCCAACCACCCCCCAAAAAGGGGGGAGAAGCTCTTTCTCCCTCTAAGAGAGGGGGCCGAGAGCAAAGCCCCTGCTTCCTCAAATCTTGTCAGGATAGCGGAGCAACCAAAGGGGGCCAACGCTCGCTCTGGCCCTCTCCCCACATCCCCTTCCCGAGGAGGGGAGGAGGAAGAAAACCCACAGCGCCATGCGTGGCCGACAAGCTAATATATAAAAATAAAATCAAATACAATAAAAACCTCTTCTCTCTTGTCTTGTCTATGTGTTTTGAATGCATTTTTCTTGCGATCATGTACATTTATATTTTCTCCGACTCCACGGTCAACTCCTATAGCAACGACCAGGAATGGAGACCTCACGTACACCTCAGTGTAAAGAACTTCTTCCCAATCTCCCTCCTGGTCCATTACATTCCACAGACCGTGGAGCAGACAAAATCTACTCTGCCTTGCTTGCACCCGTTTTATTGTTACTTGTCTGTTATGCCTTGTGTTAATAATTCCTCCACAATAAGGGAAAACATTCACACATTCTGTCACTCGCAGGAAAGTTAGAAAGAATTTTAATACAATAACAAACAGATCTAGCGCAGATAAAAACGATACGAAAAACCACACGAACAGAATACTAGTAACGTAGACGTTAGGCTAAACAAAAACTCTTGCTTTAACCGTTCAAACGTTGAATTTACTTATTTTCTTCAACTCATGAAATCAATTTCTTTGTGATATAAAAATAATACAATGTAGCCAATATAACAATTATTTTTACACTACACACAATTTTAATTATTTCCAGGCAGCGAGAAAAAAAAATGTTCTGAACTTCTGGGGAATTTCACATTTCAGAATTATTTCTTTCAATTTACATTGAGGGTTTTCGCGATAATAAGAGAAAATAAAATTTAATTTATAAATTACTAACATTTTATAACTAACTTCTTCAACAAAATAACTGAACAACTCCAACCTCCGAATACTATTTACAAAATTTAGAATTATGTAAGGTAAAATAATTTTATAAAATTTACTTTCGTTTTTATATTCTTATCAATTTCGATCTAACATTTTACTGACACTTTCACTTTTCTTTTTAACGTGAGCAAGGCCGGGCTATTATCTTAGGTAAATTCTGCTTTGGTTAGGATCTAAAGTTACAAACAATAATAAAAAGACTTTTATAGTTTTTAAAAGGAAATAAGCTCACGGGTGCTAGCGGTTATCAAAACGATTTGAGACACACCATTTCTGCTCAGAAACGGTCCTTTTATAACGGCATCTAAGCAAAACATAGCCGTTGGCCAATGAGATCTCTGCCAGTGGACCGTGTTTTGAACATCTGCACAAGTTGGCGGTGCAAAGGAAAAAAAGCGCCGCGAACTATCTAAGATTTCTTCTTCTTCAAAGGTTGACAGTGATTAATTTCCGGTGCAAAACATGAGCCAGTTTTGTCGGACTTCTAGCATCAACGGAGCACAGGACTTATTATTAAATTACGAAAGAAAATTGGCTTGCTAAATCGGACACAGCTGGGCACATTTGACCCAGTTGGGGACCATTCTCTATACACAGGTAAGTGTCGACACAATTCAATTGTCACTCAAATACACTTCATAACTATAAGTTTTATGATGAGACCTGCTGGCAACTTCAGTTAACAACTAACAAACTGTCAAGAAAAGATTCTGAGTTCCCAATTTTCCCTCAAACTAAATTTAAAAGAAAACGGTGCACAGGCAACAGTAGAAAACAAATCTCGCTGGTTAACACGCTAAACTTCGAGACTTTTGGCACACTAAACATCGAATCCTTTTTATAAATAAATTAAACATTTTCACACAATTACACTCTAATGTTTCACTGCACAAGAAAAATTATGTTCTTTTACTACATTTGATCAAGCGGATTCTCTAGATTCAGTCTAAAAGTACATCAACAACAACTAGATCCAAGCAGTCACAGTCTTCTTCATATTAGGACTCTTCGACCGGTCGAAGCTTCACATGAATAAAACATAAATTCTCAGTATGCAATTTTTCCAGTCACCAAATATTCACTCAAAGCTACACAAATGAATACACAAATGCAGTAGAACTTTTCATCATTGTTATTTTTCAAATCTAAATTTCTGTTCAATAGATTAGTTCTTGGTTCTAAATATACAGTATCGTAGGCCTATTCCTATATCTCACAGAAATAAAGAAAGTTATTTTGTAGCAGAATTACGGCAGTTCCACTTCATCGTTTGCTCGAATAGTATCCACTGTAACATTTCTGCATGTTTAGGAAAATAAAGTCAAAATAAAGTCAGAATGAAGAAATTTTCCTCACCTTAGGCTTGGAGTTCATTTCCAAAGTGGGTTGCTAAATCTCAGCAGACACAGCAAGGGAGAAAACAAGGATAACTTCTGCTACGAATTTGTATTTTAAATGAAAACTATTTTTCTGCACATTCTTCAATAAAAAGTTTCAGGGAGTATGATAATAGATAGTTTTAGAAAAATTAATAATAAAAGTTCATGTAAAAATAAGCTCTGGCCAGTCCAGGGCTTACAATATCAATAAATCGCTGTGAAACAAAAGATCGATCATTTACCTTTTCGACAATGTCAGGCTTTGGCTATACTGGGATGAATGGATTTCACCCGTCACCTGCGTAGTCTTCTGAGAGAGAGCTTTCAGCGGGTGAGGTTTAAACAAAGAATTACCTACCTAATGGTGCGGCAAGCTAAATCCAGCTATATCCCATAAGCCTTAGCGCCCTCGCGTGGGCTGAGGGATATAGGTCAGCTGGACTACCTAGCGAAAATTTTCCCCACACCTACTTAGAACAAACCTAACTTTTGTCGTCTACTAGGCATCGAATTTTAGTTACAAAGGCCAAAGAAGGATGAACTTTTAGAGGCGTGAAGCCTTACTGCAGTGTCCAAGCTAGCCTCTTGTGACATATTCTTCTTATCTCCATACCTCTAATAACACTGTAACAGCTCCCAGCTTAGGCTACATGTAGGTCTCATTGGTTAGACATTTCCGCAGCACCAAAAAGACTATCTGATGCTTGGTGAAAGCCACAGTTTTACAATCGACCCAAAAGTGTGTACTGAAGTAGTTCTTGTGTGTAAAATGTTCAACTAGCTCACTCATGCATTCTGGCACGTGTCATAATTATTGCAATGTATTGTGCTGTACCTTCAACCCACCCCCACCCCCACCCTCAACCCTTGCAGCACCAACTTTAGGCAACCCGTAACCGGGCATTCCGAGAGAACGTACATGCCTATGTCAAAGCATGCTATAGAACGTCATTTATGTTTGTGAATCAAACAGTGACTGCTTTGGTGCCTCTGAGTCAATGTTGCTAGAGTTTTCGTCATGATGTGATGCCGTACGGCAAAAGTGGCACTAAAAGGGAGTGCTCTCTGGTAGCCCGGTTTAGCATCCCGTAAGTACTGCCCCCTAAAAAGTAAGTACTCCCCGGAGAGTAAATTCAGACTGACTCTCCCTCCCCCCCCCCCCACCTCCCACCCCTTTTTATCTTTTCCCAGAAGTACTTCCCCTGTGAAAAAGTACGTTTGTGTTTTTAAAAAAACAACAACCACAACATTACAAGCATTTCAGCAAGACATAACAGTATTGTAAAGAAATGCAGAGCGGGTACTTTTGAAACAACCCAGAATTACTTCGTTCTTGGTCCAGAAATACTCCCGGGGAGTACTTCTGGGATGACCTAGATTTATTCCCTGTAATAGTTCTGGCTCATCCCAGAAGTACTCCATCCCCCTCCAAGCCTAGGAGGGAGAGGGAGGGGGAGTACTTATGGTTCAGCCTGACTGTCCCGGAACTATTCATCGGGAGTAATCATGGGACATTGGAGGGGAACTTTTGGGATATACTTTTGAGAGAGAGAGAGAGAGAGAGAGAGAGAGAGAGTAAAATAGTTCGAAGTATGAAGAATCAAGAACAGACCAGGGCCGGACCTGGGAAAAGTTGAGGGGGGGGTTACAGATTCAGCGAAGGCGCGAAGCGCCGAGCCTTCTAGGGGGGTCCGGGGGCATGCCCCCCCCGTAAATTTTTTTTTTCAAGGATGCAAAATGGTGCAATCTGGTGCAATCTGAACCTTGAAAAAGCCATTTATGATGGTCTGGGACTTTGAGCTTTTTAAACAAATTGAACTGACAAACACTGGGGTACAAAAATAATCATCTGCCCATCCCTTAAAAAAACAACAACAAAAAAACACACACGAACATTTATTTATCAGCAGAGATGTTTTGTATACTATTATTATTCACTACATTTTGTTGATCGTTAACAGTATAAAGCTTTACCTTGTAATTTATGAACATCACCGCCCTGCTTTCACTTTCAGTCTTGCTGCACTAGGTTCCTCGGCATTAGTACCATTTGTGAATTGTATCTTCTGGCAAAACAGTTCACTGCCTCTTTGAAGTCAATATCAACATCCCTGTGCACTTTCAGTAAAGCAAGTCCATTGAGTCTATGTTGCCCCATTGTAGAGCGCAGGTAGTTTTTCAGGTTGCGCAACTGACTGTTTGAACGCTCACACTCGGCAGTAGTGACAGGCAGGGTGCAAAGGTTCTTTAGCATGATGAACAGGTTGGGATAAAAATCCCTGTCACAATGTTTCAGTGCTTCTGATGCCGTGGATGGGATGATAGCTGTCGCATTCTCAGCAGCACTTCGCCATTTGCAAACCCACCTTTGGTATTCTGCATCAAGGGTAGCGTTGTCTGGTAGATCAGACTCCCACAACATTGCCAGTGTCTTCACCCTTTCTGGAACCTGCATGAAACCATCCTGGTTGTCTATTAAAGTGCTTGGCACCAGACAGAGACCATCAACTGCTAGGTCAGCATTTTTTAACCTCAGTCCAATTCGATTGACAGGTGTTCCAAGAAAGGAATGGCAATGCTAATCTTGAAATATTCTTCTGGAGTGGCCGCAGGTTGGTTGTCACGGAGAGTCTGTCGGGATGCTTGACGAGGAACAATAACATCAGTTGTCAAAGCATTCGCCATTTTGCTGACTTCACCGAACCAGGCAACGAACGCTGTGTCGACATCTCTTCTAATAGAAGACATGCAGTTACTGACCGCTTTGATTTCCCTGTAGGCATCGACAACATCTTTTGTCCTTTTCTGCAGCTTCACTGTCAAGGGTTTTAAGTAACGCAAACAATTGCGGACGACAACGAATGCAACGAGGAAAGCACTGCTGCTCAAGGTGTGGAGAAAGCCAATTGCCTTGGTCAGTGTCTCACTGTCCCAATTGTCACTGTCTTCACACATTTGTCCCAAACAGTCGTGAACAACCAGAAAGAGAGATGTATAAACCTCCAGTGCTTCATGTTTTTCTACCCATCTTGTTCTGCACAAATCAACAAGCTTTGTTTTTGTCGTGTCAGGCTGAGATGATTCGATGGTATCTTCAAGTTTTCTTTGTCTCTTTGGAGAGTTTGAGAAAAACAGTGACAGTTCCCTCAGTGCTCCCATCATGTTCTTCACTGCAGGCAAGCCGCATGCTTTTACAATGCAGAGACTCAAGCTATGGGAAGCACAGTGTCTCAGGTAACAGAATGTAGTTACTTGTGATAAAAGAATCAGTGGTTGAAATGGGCCAAAATATTAAAATTATTTCCCTTGAATATGCAAATGTTCAGCCGATAGGTGCGCCAATAGTCGCGTACTTCCATGTTCAGGTTGTGGATCAAAATCTACAGTTTTAAGTCTTTTTTGATGTCGGTATAATTATATCTTCAGCTTTCATAGGCGACCCCAAATGTTTTTTTGCTTGGTGAAATGTTTGGAGTGATTATGTACATGTTGTCAGTACTACAAACGATTTATTTTGTGAAAAGTCTGTCAGGCCGAGCAAGACACATCTTACATGCGCATTCACACTGACATTCCAAAACTGTTCCTTTTTCTGTCAAAGAAATGTCAACTTTGTACATAAGACCAGTTTTCATTTCAGCCCGAACTTCAGCATGAATGTAAGTAACTGATGACTGGATGCAAGCTCTAACATAATGGACATATTTGTTCTGGTACAAATCTTTAGCTTTTTTGTCTATATCTTTGCTCATGGGATTCATAAAGGCTGCAACCTGCTCTGTGCTGATGTTAGGTATATGTACTTCTATATGCAAGTCTTTGTAGTTAGTGATAGGTGGTAACTCCATTTTGAACTCCGGTGTTGCTATGTCTCCTTTGCCAAAGTTGTCATTTCGATCATACGACTCAAGTCTGAAATCATACATAATATTTTTTTAATAGTCTAGTCATATAATATATATTAATAATAACAAATTTTTATAGAGGTCGGTGCTCCAGCAGATGGCGTGACGTTGTTGTTGTTTGTAAAGGGGAAATTAAATATGATCACACGTTGACCAATCCGGGATTCGAACCAGCGACCTTTCGGTTACTAGCAAGACGCTCTTACCAACTGAGCTACCCGGCCCCACATGGCGTGACGCAACACGGTGTACAGTTATTACAAGGGGCTCGATCACGTAGGCCTATTTACTACCGGAAGTACGCTACCCTAGGCGCACTCTATCGGATTGTCTTCCCCGAAGGTGGAGTTTTTTGGCTCATTGAGTACAGTGGAAGAGGATTTATTTTTTTATAGTGCCTAGGGGAGAGGGTTGAAATATCTCCCCGGATTTACTTACTGTATGATTGCAACGTATCCCCCCCCCCCCCTCCCAAAAAAAAAGACAAAAAAAGAGGTACATAGTCAGGCCAGGGGGGGGGGGGGTTACGTAACCCCTGTAACCCCCCCCCCCCCCCTAGTCCGGGCCTGCAGACTAAAGAGCAGAAAGATGTCAGAAGGGGATGATGTGGGGTAGGGGGATGTATATCATACAAATGCCCCCTTAGGCGAGAAAGAAGTGGGGGAGGTAGAGTAATCTGGGATATCCCAAAAGTACTCCCGTTTGTAAAAACACGGACCATATATAAATAAAAATTACAAAGAGAAAGTATTTCTGGGAGATCCCTGTCCCTCGCTTAAGGGAGGGAGAGTATTTCTGGAATTTCCCAGACGTATTCCCTCTTGTCAAAACACGGAACCATACATATATAAACATTTAATGGGGGTGGGGGTGGGGAGTGGGGAGAGGGTACCTCTGGGAAAGGGGTGTGGGGGTAGAAGTTGTAGGATATCCCAAAGGGAGGGGGAGTACTTCTGGAACTCTACACCGGCACTTAACAGAGAGAGTGTGTGTTGGGGCGGAGTTTAGGACGTCCAAAAGATTTCATTTTGAAATTCGGTCCACTGCAGAATTACAATAGGAGATGAGACATATTCACGTTTAACAGCTTGAAACGATCCAAATGGGTTTCGCTGTTGCCATTTACGTTGTGTCCCCTCCCCACTGTAGCGTTCTGCTTCCGGTTTTTGACAGCATGTCACAGCAGCATGCGCTTTTTTTCTCCCCTTCTGATACCTCTTCCATTAAAAAGTCGATAATTTGAACGATCCTATCCGTCTCTCCATTATAATATTTTAAGCTAGTAATATTAAGATACCTCCGATATTTGGGTAAAAGGTGTTGTTGTCAGCCTCCATTTAAATGTCCACATTTTCCTTTTGGAAGGGTTATAATTCAGATTGTAAAGTGTATATCTACATATATTTATTTTAATCACCTCTTGTATTAATATATCGACACTCTGCCTCACCTTCATGATTGTATTCTTGCTAGGCTCGTCGTCTTCATGTTCTTCTTTCCTATTCTTTCCATGTTGTCCCTTTCCTCTTCATCCTCCACAACATCCTCGCCACACTGTAAACACTACTTTATGATGGCAGTTATCTAACAGAAGAAAGGTGGGGGCCGGTTTTCCCGGTCGACCTGTGTAATTTGTAATTTCGTGACATTAGCCAACCTGCAAGCTTGAGTGCACTGCAATCTTTACTTCTATCCACGATCGAACCCGCTTTCAGAATATTCTGCGAAGCTTTCTAAAAACGGATGCAAATGTTCCAGCTAGGTGTGATGTGAAAAAGTGTAGACAATAAAGAGGAGAGCTGTGGAACAATATCTTAGAAATTTATGTGGACGTTCACAAAGAAATTTATATTACTTATTTTGCTTTGTGCAATAAACAATTTGTTTAGCGTGCTGAAAAAACAAAACAAATCTACTTAATTCTTTTTTTAAAACGGAATTTAGTCATTCAGTGAACAGTTTTTATTCAGTGTTGGGAATTAATGCAAAAACCATTATTTTA
>CM072511.1:139713080-139803080 GCA_036898135.1 Oncomelania hupensis | reverse complement strand
GACGCTGCCTCTTGTTGTCTCACCATCCTCATCTTCCCAGCCAACCCGCTGCAGTCTGCCTCCATCAGTCGTGTCCGACAGGGCGTCGCAGGCTGCCAGAGACTGCTTGAGGGTCTTGTGTCTTAACACGCAGTCATGCGGTAACAAGGCACTCGAACTGCACGACCTGATCGCGGACGGAGAGTACGACCTGGCCTTTCTCTCTGAGACGTGGTTTAAGCCAGTGGGGGATGAGAGTACGATGGCCGAACTGACACCCATGGGTTACACGCTCAAGTCGTTTCCCCGTATGTCTGGCGGTGGTGGTGGTCTGGCAGTCCTATACAGAAACACTCTCAAAGACTGTGTGTCACTCTTGTGTGGTACCGATGATCTTATTTTCAGGACTTTCCAGGTTTGTGAGGTTCGACTTTGCATTTCTGGCCAGCAGTATACTTTCCTCAGCATTTACAGGCCACCATACACCAAGAAAAATAGGCTGACGGACAAAATGTTTGTTGATGAATTTCCTGGCCTACTTGATATGTACATGTCGCGTGACAGAATGTTTGTATTGGGGGATTTTAATTTGCATTTCGACCGGCAGGACGACACATACGTTAAGGGGATGACCACCCTGCTTGAGAGCCATGGCATGGAGCAGCTTGTTTGCACCCCCACCCGTAAGAGTCAGCACATCGTCGACTGGGTTGCCACCAACTGTTCCGCGGTCGTGAATGACCTCACTGTGGAGGACCGAGACATATCGGATCACTTCTGTGTCACGCTTGACCTCTCGGTTCGCAAACCAGCGACTAAAAGCAAAACTGTGACTTCGCGGAATTTGAAGAGAATCGACATTGTCGCGTTTAAATCCGACGTGTCTCACTCCCTTGCAGCTCTTGCTTCGGATGCCAGCGTGACGGCCGACTCGTACAGCCGATGTCTTCGTCTGGTCCTTGACGAGCACGCGCCGTCTGTCACGCGACGCGTCTCGGAGCGCATGAGTGCTCCGTGGATGACGCCTGCAATTAAGCAGGGAAAGCTCGACCGCCGTCGCGCCGAGCGTAGGTGGAAAGAGACCGGTCTGACGGTCCATCGTCAGATCTACGCACACCACCGAAACCTCGTTAACCGCGCGATTCGCGACGCTAAGGCAACATACGTCGGTGATAGAATCGCCGCTGCTACCAATTCGCGAGAACTTTTCCGCCTCAGCAGTGAGCTGATGGGTGTAGCTGCGAACGGGGTGCTTCCTGCCACTATTCCTCCAGAAAGTCTTCCCGGGGTGTTCAGCGAGTTCTTCATCGGCAAGATCGAGGACATCAGACAAAGTCTCGATTCTGGTCCTCCCGTTGATAGATCTTTTGACTCGCTGGGCTTCTCGGGAACACCGCTAAGTGCTTTCCAGCCAGTGACCGAGGCGCAGGTAAAAGCGATCATTTTCAGCATGCCCAAGAAGTCTTGTTCTCTTGACCCTATCCCATCATCTCTGTTTTATGAATGCCTGGACGAAATTCTCCCTACCATCACCACTATCATGAACACTTCTCTGTCTTCTGGTTCTATTCCCCTGTCTTTTAAACATGCTCTCGTCATCCCGCTCTTGAAAAAGCCAAATCTCGACCCCGGGATTCTAAAGAACTACCGCCCAGTCTCCAATCTTCCTTTCCTGTCCAAGGTACTCGAACGCATCGTGCTCTCTCAACTTCTACCTCACCTGCAAACTCACAACATGTTGGAACCGTTCCAGTCCGCCTATAGAAAGAGCCACAGCACCGAGACCGCGTTGCTACGTGTGGTCAACGACCTGCTTCATGCAGCGGATAGAGGTCGCGTGTCCATTCTGGCGTTGCTAGACCTCTCAGCCGCGTTTGACACCATTGACCACACGATACTGTGTGATCGCCTCGAGACGGTTTTTGGTTGCACTGGAACGGTTCTTGCATGGTTCCGTTCATACCTTTCTAAACGAACTCAGTCTGTCCTTGTTAACAATACTCAGTCTATTCCTTCTCCTTTGAAGTATGGTGTGCCACAGGGTTCCGTGCTTGGGCCTGTACTCTTCACTATGTACACCCAACCGTTAAGCTCTATCATCAAGACTTTTGACCACCTTTACCACTTCTTTGCCGATGACACTCAACTACAAAACTCTGCTATTCCGGCCGATATCCCGGAACTTGCTTCCGACCTGTCGCGTTGCATAAACTCGGTTGCTGACTGGATGAGCACAAACAAACTGCAGATGAATAATGATAAAACCGAGGTGATTGCCATTGGCACAAGTAGTAAACTTCAGCAGCTATCAACAAACTCCCTAAGCTTGATGAACAACAATATAGAATTTTCCAAATCAGTTCGAAATCTTGGCGTTCATATTGATGAATGTCTTTCCTTGGACACTCACATCAACAACATGTGCAAAACCTTGAATTTCCACCTTCGTAGAATTGGCAAAATCAGACAATATCTTTCAATGGAATCATCAAACAAACTTGCTGTGGCCTTCATTCTCTCTCGTCTTGACTTCTGCAATTCCCTCTTAGCTGATCTTCCTGAAAACAAGCTCCTCAGACTTCAACGCATCCAAAACAACGCTGCCCGTCTTGTCCTTCGTCAGTCTCGACGTTCTAGTGCCTCTTCTGCCCTGACAACTTTACACTGGCTCCCTGTTAAAGCTCGAATTGACTACAAGATTGCCTCTCTCTGCTATCAGTGCCTCCACTCTGAAACATTCCCTTCCTATCTCTCCGAACTCCTCAGCCCCTATAGGCCAACACGCACTCTCCGATCACAAGATGCATCCCTCCTTACAGTTCCTAGATACTCCCTTAATAGTTTTGGTAAAAGGTCCTTTTCCCGGTATGCCCCAGCTCTATGGAACTCCCTGCCGTCTGACCTTCGTCTTGCCCAGTCCCATTCATCGTTTAAGAAATCACTGAAGACACACCTGTTTTTGAAACATATGTGAATAAATGTGTATGTATGAGTTTTGGAGTGAGGCGAGGGAGGAGGTGGATGAGGGGAGATGGAGAGAGAGAGAGAGAGAGAGAGAGAGAGAGAGAGAGAGAGAGAGAGAGAGAGAGAGAGAGAGAGAGAGAGAGAGAGAGAGAGAGAGAGAATTTCAACAATTTTTCGGCATGGGTCGTTCTGTCGGTCGAGGTGTAGGCTATGAAAATTATTTTCTTACGCTGGAGTCTTTCATTTTAAATTTTGGCCATTTTCATTATTTTAATTTTTTTTTTGTTTTTAAATGTAATACGTAATATTTTATAAGACGGTTAAAGCCGTAATTTCATTCTTTGTGTGTGTATGTGTGTGTGTGTGTGTGTGTGCGCAATGCAATGTTATGTGCAATACGTTTTAGTACGATGTCATTTTGTTTTATTACATACTTTTTAAAATTCTGTTTATGGTTTGGTTTTGTGATTCGCATGTAAAATCAATTATTTTTTAGCTTGTGCGATTTATATATTGTATTTGTAACCATGCACTGTACCCATTTTGCCCTAACTTTTAAAACATTGCTGTCCTGTGTTTTACCTTAGTGTTAAAGTTTAAATCTTGTACATGTACATCTTTCTTTTAGTATACATATTTTACCCTTCGTTTAAACTCGATATTTTAAGATTATAATGTTAACCTGCGAGTGTGAGAGTGTGTGCATGCGTGTGAGCGCTTTGAGCAGACAGTTGTCTGGAATCGCGCTTTATAAAATAAATTATTATTATTATTATTATTATAACAGGCAAGGGAGAAGATTCTTCATCCTTGGCAAATAACAGACAAGGGAGAATGCTGCTCTTTATCCCTACGTTGTTATTTCCCTATATGGTTGTTCTTCAACGAGGTGCAGTTACCTTTGAGAACGGATAATTTGATTCTTCGTGCAGCAGGAAACAACGTTATTGATAGTTACCGATGTCGTTGACTTTAGACTTGGAAATAATTAATGTTCTCACAGAAATATAAAGGAATATAATATTCTACTGGAATTATACATAGTTATTTTGGAAAGCCCAGTTTCTGTAGTGGGATACAAATGTATTAAAAATAATCATTCAGCACGGGGGTCTTAGCGGGGCCGGGTAGCTCAGTTGGTAAGAGCGTCTTGCTAGTAACCGAAAGGTCGCTGGTTCGAATCCCGGATTGGTCAACGTGTGATCATATTATTTTCCCCTTTACCAACAACTGGCCCGCTGGTGTCAGTAACAACAACAACAACGGGGGTCTTCGATGTTGTCCCCTATACGCACTGTGTCCGGGGACGTTAATTTAAATAATGCGAAAAATGCGGGGGTCTTGCTAGTAACCGAAAGGTCGCTGGTTCGAATCCCGGATTGGTCAACGTGTGATCATATTATTTTCCCCTTTACCAACAACTGGCCCGCTGGTGTCAGTATAAATCGGTCCAGTAGTCACCTATATGCGAAAGTGTCGTGTGACTATAATCTACAAACAACGGGGACGTTAAAAAGAATCATTCAGCACGGGGACGTCGTGGGGCCGGGTAGCTCAGTTGGTAAGAGCGTCTTGCTAGTAACCGAAAGGTCGCTGGTTCGAATCCCGGATTGGTCAACGTGTGATCATATTATTTCCAGCAACTGGCCCGCTGGTGTCAGTATAAATCGGTCCAGTAGTCATCTATATGCGAAAGTGTCGTGTGACTATAATCTACAAACAACAACAACAACGGGGACGTAGTCCCCTATACGCAATGTGTCCGGGGACGTTAATCTACCTAAACGAAACGAAAACGAAACGGGGACGTAACCCGTCCCCTATACGCTTAATGTGTCCGGGGACGTAAATTTTACTAAATTAAAAAAAAAAAAAAATAAATAAAAACGGGGACGTAAATTTTACAAACAAACAAAAACAAAAACAAAAACGTAATTGTGCTGGTACTATCGTCCCCTATACGCTTATGTGTCCGGGGACGTGTAACTAACTAACGTAATTGTAAGTCCCCTATACGCTGATGTTTCCGGGGACGGTAATCTACCCAATGAAAGAAAGAAACAAAGAACGTAATTGAAGTAAGTCCCCAATACGCTACTGTGTCCGGGGACGTTAATCTACATAACGTAACGTAACGTAATTGAATGTCCCCTATATGCGCAAAGTGTCCGGGGACTCTACTCTAGCAAACGAAACCAAACGAACGAACGTAGGATAATTGGTTGATTAAACTGAACTAGATCTATTTAACAAGAACACACACACACGCACACACACACACACCCACCCACACACACCCCCACCCACACACCCTCACCCACACACACACACACACACACACACACACACCACACAAACACAACCGTGTAAAAACGCAGAAGACGCAAACAGCATCAAGTGTATACAAAAATCTCTTTCCGCAAAAACACCATCCGGACACTTGACTTGAATAGATTAACGTCCCCGGAGACATGGCGTGTAGGGGACTATAGACCTATCAACAATGCCGAAACATACAGAACGTTCCAGAATGACGCAATCAACTACCAAAAAAAAAAACACGTCGCCGGAATTACGCACTGTCTTACGTTATAAAATGTTCTAGTACTACAGACTTCGAAAATGTGATCGTCTGTTACTAGACCTATCTGGAATCCTCGGTCAGTTGCGAACACAAAGTTCAAAACTATCGACCGGCGAATAAATATTATGCAAGATCAAAGGTAAACGCTATCATCGCACGCCTTGTGCCTAAACACAATATATCTGATTATTCAGAATTATCGCGCGCGACATTTTCGCTGTTCATGTCTGTGACGACATGAGTTTCAGCATTAACAGAGAGAGCTATATTTTGTGCGAAGTTGCACCTCTCTACTGTGTAGTGTACATAGATAGCTTGACCGTTTTTTTTATTGCGTACGAAAGAGTGCAGTAGCACTAAGTACACGTGCGTAACGTAGAAAATAGGGGTATGTAGAATTAGAAGAGGGGTACTGAACGAGAACTCGACCGGTTTACCTGTGGCCTGGGTTGCGTTTAGTAAGGCAGAGTGGATTTGGTGCTTTTGCGAGAGGTCAGCTTTAGTCGGAAAAGTAACCTTGTGACTGTGTGTCAGACGAGTGTTAGGTTTTCCTTTCCGAAAGGGTGTTGTACTCGTTGTTTCGAACCACCCAAGGTCTTACGCCCTTGTCGGGGTAAGAATGTCTAAAGACTGTAAAGGAGGAATGTAATTGCCATTTATTGGAGATAAATGTAGGATTCTTTCCTAAGGTTGTGTAGTCCTCTATTGGGCACCTGCCGAGGCTCAAGGTCTTTTAAAGAATTGAGATGTCCTTGTGAGAATAACTAGCAAATAGCCAGAAACGAAATTAACTCTCAGACTAACCACTGTGTCGTACTGTGTTGTGGTGTATTGTGTTGGGGGAGGTGTGTCACAGGCCGAGACCTAAACGGTGAGTAAAACCCTGTAATTCATTTCCCCAGTGGCGAGCGCTCCGAGACTGTGTACGCGAATGAATGATGGTGAATGAGGGGGAAGGGGATGTATTTTGATGGATAATGATTTATTGATTTTGTATGATTTTCATATGATTTTCTTATTATATACATGAATGGGAAATGTCGTTGCTGTTGTTGCTAAAGTGGGTCAAAGGTGACGATGAGGAATGCATGTTAGAGAGAGAGAGAGAGAGAGAGAGAGAGAGAGAGAGAGAGAGGGGGGATGTATGTAAGGGGAGAGAGATAATTGTATTATGCTGTGTTGATACTTTGCTGATATAGTTGTTTCTTCACTACACCGCTACGGTTGTGCCGGTTGTGCATCTGCGCTGTAACCTTTGCCTCTACAGCTGGGAAGTGAGGACGTTGACTTCGCCACCACGCCTCGTCTTGCTTCGGGACCGTGGGCGTCGCCATTTTCTACAGGAACTTCATGCACCACACCCGCGCACACACAGACTTGCACAACACGCACATAAAAACATACTTCATTTAGTTAATGTAAATCATCCATCGTATTAAGTGAATAACTGCTTTAGCTCCTACTGAGCTCTGAACAAATGACATTTTGAACAGTGCTTCTAATTCGCAAGCTAGCTTGAATAATAGTTTGAATATAAAGGATTTGCAGCTCCACTTCTTTGTCTGAAATTTATAGTATTTTGAATTGATTGTTTATTGATACTTTGTTGTACATTATTGTGGGAAACCTGTTGATGCTTAGTTCTGTTTGGTTAAACAAGGGAGGTAATTGTTAGTTAATACTGGGGTGGGGGTCTTGATAGGGGTGGAGGGTGGTTCAGTACCCTATTGTCCTGTGTATGTGTGTCGATTGTTGAATAAAAGAGTGTGATTGTTATTCTGGCATTTGTGTTAGTTTATTTTTTTGGTTGAGTTTCTATCTCCCCACTCGCTGTTGAGCTGACGTCGCGGAACCCGCTCGGGTGACGTGACAATGTCCGTTTTCGTGAAAATTTGTGCTTCTTCTTCTTTTTCTTCGTTCCCTAGTTAGAATTCAAGGAACATCGCCATTGAGGCTTTTGCATATGTAACAGTTTTCTATCCCACTTGACTATATCAGTTCATTCGTTCATTTCTAAACGCATTCTCTTGAATCCAACAAAGCTGGAGTTTCTTGATCTGTACTTTTATAAATTACACACAGGAGTGATGTCGGTCGTGGAGGGTTTGTGTGTTTTGGGGTAGAGGAGTATGAGGTAGTGGATTCTGGATTTGGGGGGAGGGGGGCGGGGGAGAGAACTAGAAACTAAAAAGAAATAGGTTAAAGCTAAGATAAGCGAGATTTAAGAAAAGAGCAGGAGTAGGTTTAAAGACTGAAACAACTCCAAACAGTGAACTAATCCCTGAATATAAATCAGCAGTCTATACAATTTTAGTAGACAAGCTCATCTTGGCATCTCAGATTGTGCAGCATCTTGCACCCAAAAGTCCACACCTTATCAGCCTCTGATCTAAGCATCAAACACTATATGGAACTGGTAAATGTCGTTCAGGGTAATAATAATTAAAAAAAAAAAAAAAAAAAAAAAAATAATAATAATAATAATAATAATAATAATAAGAAGAAGAAGAAGAAGAAGAAGAAGAAGAAGAAGAAGAAGAAAAGTAATAGTATAATAGTGTATTTATAATATCGCTTTAAAAAAAAGTGAATCAGTTCAAATAATTTTTGTAGGCTTTAGGGGCTGTAATAAATCATTAAACAAATGGAAGTTAACAGCAGCCCAAGGCTTTTTGCTGTGTTGAAATGTGTAACATGCACTGTTGATCACGAGTTCGGCACTTTCCTCATGGTTTACCCCTCAGACCAGGAAGTTCAAGAGGAGGTGAATAGGAGACAATTAGGCGAGCACAAAAAACAAAAATAACAAAAAACGCCTCCAGGTTATTTTCTGAATAGCTACATTTTGTTTTTTCTCACTACATTCAATTTGGTTTTGTGCTGTATGAAGAAAGCATGTTTGTTAAAAAGCTGACGGTTTACAGTGAGCATCATTATAACCATGCATTCACAGTCTTGTTATCATCTTCGCAGCTATCGCCGTCATCATCATGATCATCATCATCATCATCACCAATAGCAGCAGCAGCAGTACCAGCAACAGCGGCGATGGTGGCTGCATCATCTCCAAACAGGCGTTCGTATCTGGATAGCGATAGCGAACGCGCCCTATCAGTACTTTTATATGAAGGTCTCAAACGCGGGTCATCGCATTTTTCAAATATATATATAAACGACCTAGAAGATTTTTTTCTGAAAGAAAGCGACTCAATCGAGTCAGCAGTGATTCATACAAACGGCCAAATTGATAAATTTTTTTTTTTGGGTTAAAACCCGCTCAAGTTCTGTAATATTGGTTTTTGTTTTTATTGCCGATTCTGATCATATGTAATGATATTTGCATGTATTTCGGTACTAAAACTACTTCCGGGTCATGTCGTCATAAACAGGGCTGACTAACGTACAAATAAAATCAACTCCAGCTGAGCAACTCCGCATTGTCTTCTAGTCTGTCATACTAGCTTTATGTGCTGTAACATAATTATCTCGGTTCACACTATTGCATGGTGACAGCGGTGGTTCCAGCCGAGGTGGTAAATTTGTTGGAATGTGAGGACATTTTCAGATCTGTGAATAGATCTAGATCTATTCAGTGCTGACCTTGTGCACACTGTCTGATCGTTGTAACGACCTTGATCCGATTTCAGATGGCAGTTACTGCAGTGCTTTCCATTTAGTGGAACCTTGAAACAGTTTCTGTGAATTCTGATTCACGTGGTGCTTCCTCTGTGGACTTTGACACCATTTCTTGTGTAGATTTGTGCTAGATTCAAGATGTCCTTCAAACCACCTCAACGTTTTGATTTTTCTCACCCTGAAACATGGCCGACGTGGCGACAACGGTTCGGCAGATACAGAACAGCTTCCAAACTTTCTGGTGAAAGCTTTGATATTCAGGTTAGTGCTCTCATTTACGCCATGGGCGATGAGGCAGAGAAGATTTATAGCACCTTCAAGATTGTAACAGAAAGAAGAGATGACGCAGATCCTCCTGATCCAGCTTTGACAACTTTTGAAGACGTGATCACCATGTTTGACAACCACTTCAACCCTAGGGTCAACATTATCCATGAACGTGCAAGATTTCACCAACGTGCTCAAGAAGCCGGTGAAAATGTAGAAACTTTCGTACGTGCCCTTTATGATTTGGCTGAGCATGCCAGTTTTGCTGAGAAAGAGACAGTGATTCGTGACAGACTTGTTGTTGGTCTGCGTGATCGTGAGCTGTCTGAGCGACTTCAACTGCAACCAGACTTGACTCTTCAGCAGGCTATCTCCCAGGCAAGGCAGTATGAGCAGGTCAAGTCTCAGCTTGGTGAACAACGGGCAGTACTGGATGCAGTGCATAGCAACGTACACCCCAAAAGTAGTGGTGGTGGCTACAACAAACAATATCAGAGTGGTCGTGGTGGTCAAGGTCAACGTGGTTCTCGTGGTCGTCGTTTCAACCGTGATGGTGGTGCTCGACCATCACGTGGTAGCAATGACAGTAGTCAGATGTGTGGCAACTGTGGCTACCCAGTGCATAGAAACAAGCAAGACTGTCCTGCTAGAGGCAAGACTTGCATGAGCTGTCGCAAGTACGGACATTTTAGTGCTGTTTGTCGCAAATCGCGCTCCAATGTCAGTTCTGTTGAGGCGTCGTCCTTAGTCAGTGCAGACTCAGTCAACATTCCTACATATTACCGAGGAGCCGATTCTGTTGTCAACGCCGATCAGCCTAGTTACAGGCTTGGTGCTATTATAAACACTAACAGAAATGAACCCCCTTGGATTGTTCATTTGAATGTGTGTGATACCCCTGTTCGATTCAAGATCGATTCAGGTGCAGATGTCTCCATCCTATCAACTGCAGAGTATGATCAACTGTATTGGCGACCAAAACTCCAGCCGACCAATGCAATTTTTACCAGTCCAGGTGGAAAGCTTGACTGCAAAGGTGAGTTCTCTACAGTTGTGAAGACGAAGAAAGGAGACTTCAAGATGAAATTTTTTGTTGTGAACACTCATAGTGAAAATCTTCTTGGAAGATCAGCAGCGTGTCAGTTAGGCCTCATCCAGCGTATTGATGATGTCACTCCATCTTCCGTCCTTCCACTGTTTGGCGACATTGATGACCAGCCTGTACGTTGTACACCTGTAAAGATTCAACTGAAGGAAGATGCTGAGCCTTACAGCTTACCAACAGCAAGGCGCGTCCCTATCCCTTTGCTTGAAAAAGTCAAAGCCGAATTGCAACGTATGAAACAAGCTGACGTGATTGAGGAAATCACCGACCCCACTGACTGGTGCTCACCTATGGTGGCGGTTTTGAAAAAGTCCGGAGCTGTACGCATATGTACTGATTTGAAGAAGCTCAATGTTGCTGTCAAGCGTGAACGCTACATGATCCCAACACTTGACGATATACTGCACAAGCTCAATGGATCCAAAATATTTTCTAAGCTTGATGCCACATCGGGATTCTGGCAGATTCCTCTAGACCTTGAAAGCGCTAAGTTGACAACCTTCATCAGTCCTTTTGGCCGTTTCTTTTATAAGAGATTTCCTTTTGGAATCACTTCAGCCCCTGAGATTTTTCAACGCAAGATGGAAGAAATCCTCCAAGGCATTAGTAACGTCATTTGCTTTTTCGATGACGTCCTCATTCACAGTGCCAATCCTGAAGAGCATGAACGTCACCTTGATCAAGTCCTGAAGCGCCTGAATGATGTTAACCTGAAGCTGAACAAGGAGAAGTCTGAGTTTCGGAAAACTGAAATAGAATTTCTTGGTCATCGCATCAGTGGTGATGGTGTTCGTCCAGACGAAGAGAAAGTAGCAGCAATCCGCAACATGCCAGATCCGACCAACGTGACGGAACTCAAACGTATCTTGGGCATGATGAACTTTCTTGGTCGTTTCGTTCCAAACATGTCAACTACGCTTCGTCCTGTCACTCAGCTGCTAGAAAAAGATTGTGAATGGACCTGGCAGGAGTCCCAGAAACAAGCTTTCAAAGCTGCCAAAGATGCTATTTCTAAAGCAACGTCACTTGCCTTCTTTGACGTCAACAAGCCCACTGTGGTCAGTAGCGATGCCAGCAGTTACGGCCTTGGCTCAGTGTTACTGCAGCAGCATGATGCCAGTCTACGTCCTGTGGCGTACTGTTCTCGTACCCTGACCACTGCTGAGCGCTCCTATGCACAAATTGAGAAAGAGTGCCTGGCCGCAGTGTGGGCCTGCGAGAAGTTTTCAAGGTATCTTGTTGGCCTTGAGACTTTTACTATTGAGACTGATCACAAGCCCCTGGTTCCCCTGATCAATACCAAGGACTTGCAAGATGCACCCCTTCGCTGTCAGCGTCTCCTTATGAGGTTGCGACGATTCAATCCGATAGCCATCTACTCTCCTGGCAAGAGTTTGGTGATTGCCGACACTTTGTCGCGAAGCCCTCAACAGGCCGTTTCCCAGCAGCAAGTAAATGCTATCACTGAGCTTGAGGAAGAAGTCCAAGTCTATGTGGATTCTGTTCGTCAGGCGTGGCCCGCCTCAGACGAAAAGCTACGACAGATTGCAGCTTACACCAGTGAAGACAGAGTTCTTCAAGCGGCTATTTCCTACACAACAAATGGATGGCCAGCTTCAATCCAAGAAGTCAACCCTGCAGTTAGAGAATTGCATGCGGTTAGAAGCGAGCTCAGTGTCAAGGATGGTCTACTCATCAGAGCATCAAGAATCGTCATTCCAGACAAGCTGCGAGAAGAAATTCTCAACACAATCCATACCGGTCATCTTGGTATTACCAAATGCCGCGAAAGAGCAGCTTCATCTGTTTGGTGGCCTGGTATTTCGAAAGACATTGTCCGCGTTGTTCGCAACTGCCAGTTTTGTGAAGAATACCAGCCATCACAGCCAAAAGAGCCACTTTGCCCTACTCCCCTGCCGGAGCGTCCCTTTCAAAGAGTGGCTGCTGACCTATGTGAACATGAAGGTTCGCATTATCTCGTCCTTGTCGACTACTACAGTCGGTATCTTGAAATTGCCTATATGCCCCGAATCACCACCGACATGGTCATAGGCAGATTGAAAAACATCTTCGCTCATCATGGTATCCCTGAAGTACTTGTCACTGATAATAGCCGACAGTTCACTGCTACAGATTTCAAGTTGTTTGCAGCGCAGTGGAACTTCCAGCATGTTACCAGCTCTCCGTACTTCCCTCAAGCCAACGGAGAAACAGAGCGTGCCGTTCGTGAGGCGAAGAAGATCCTATCCCAGAAAGACCACTTTCTAGCTCTCTTGACCCATAGAGCTACTCCTACTGTCCCTACAGGTGTCAGTCCTGCTGAACTGTTAATGGGTCGTCCCCTTCGCACAACTCTTCCTGTGCTCCCTCAAAACCTTGAGCCCCACTTGATCAACAAAGAAGCCGTTGCTGTCCGTGACAGTAAGCAAAAGCGTGCCAACAAAGTTCACTATGACAAACGTCACGGTACTTCTACACTTCGCCCTCTCCGTCCTGGTGAAGTGGTCCTCCAAAAGCTCCCTCAAGATAAATATTGGGGAAATCCTGCTGTTGTTGTTCGACAGTGTGACCCTCGATCCTACATGGTGGACACCGGAAATGGTTTGTTCAGAAGAAACCGCTGGCACATCAAACCGTCTACAACAGCTAAACCATCAATCGTTCCTCAGCCGAACATTCAAGTGCATCCTGTTTTGAACACAGCTGTACAGCTGCCTGCTCCTACCAAGCCAGCAACTATGCCTGTTGCTATCCAGCCAGCAGTCCAGTCCAGACCGCTTTCTCAACAACCCTCAGTTGTTGCCGCACCTGTACATCCAAGACTTCCAGGCGTAAACCAAGCGCATCCTCTGGCCCAAACTAGGAGTGGACGTCCAGTCCGACGCCCGCAACGCCTGATTGAAGAAATGTAAAAGAAAAGGAAAGAAAAGAAAAGAAAGACTTTCGGAACATTATGTTTTGAGTAATATCTCTCCTTCGGTTATACACAGACTCTAATCTATAATAAATCGGCACATTTCGCTAGTGCAGCGTGTCCATTAAAAAAGGGGGAGATGTAATGATATTTGCATGTATTTCGGTACTAAAACTACTTCCGGGTCATGTCGTCATAAACAGGGCTGACTAACGTACAAATAAAATCAACTCCAGCTGAGCAACTCCGCATTGTCTTCTAGTCTGTCATACTAGCTTTATGTGCTGTAACATAATTATCTCGGTTCACACTATTGCAGTTTGTTTGTTTTAAAAATTCGCATAGACTGCTCATATATTATATTACTTTGGATGTTTTCATGTTGGAGCGAAAGCACTAGAATCAGTTCATAGAACTATAATAATAGCATTTTCGTTTAACTCAATGACACCACACATACACACACACACACACACACAAACACACACACACGTTCAACACGACTGCCCAAAAAGAAAAAGACAAGTAATTCTTCAACATGATACATTTTCAAGATTATTCTAGCGTTTAGGTTAAATGTCAGAGAAACACGAATTACTTGTAAAACTGTATGAGCAATAATAGTCCGTCCGTGCAATACACTCTCCAAAAGTCATGTTATCGATTGTCATATGTCCACCTTCTGTCTGGCACTCTCTTTGAATTTGGTTCGCGGGGCGTGAAAAAACATTAGCACTAGTCTTACGGTGGTTTTACCACTGGTCCGAGGTACATGCCATTATATGCTTCACCACAGTACCGTAAAGACCGGAGACAGAGAGCTGGAACTTCCAAAAATTGCCTATTAATGGAAATATGGTTATTTCTTTATTTATTTAATCGTTCTTATATAGCGCTTTTCCAGCTCAAGAGCTGCTCAAGGCCCAGGCCGATAAAGGATCTAATTCAAGCCGCCCGAGGCGCCAACTTGCAGCCTTTGGGCGCATCGTAATAACGCTCCGACAACTGATATCAGTAGAACTAGAAGGAGGTTAGCAGTCCGTGTACAATTTCAGTGGACTGGTAATATTATTTGTTTTGCCACGCAAGCTTAAGATAACTAACTCAAACGTGAAATTGTGGGTTTAAAACCCCAGCCGTATCATACGAAAACCACACTCGCTCGTTCCTTGTATGGCAGCCTGTGTTACCCAATGAGTACCTACCTGACACCATGCGTCACTGTCAAGGGAATTTCGTCCACTTGGGTTAACGGCACCAGACATCCTATAAAGGCAGTCAACTGGTTACAGTAATATGTCCAATTGCTGGTTCTCAGGAAAACAAGCAATGCCCGTACTAACATTTTTGTCATTTACAATCGGAGAAGACACACGAAGCGGGCAATGGCATTTCTTCACAGGGACCCACTTTGAATATCCCCCACCCCCCACCCTCACCCCCACATCCATATCTATTTAACATTCACAATGAATGTTGCACCACTGAAACAAAACAGCTTACAACGAAATTATTATAACAACTCTTTCGAAGATATAGTTATTTTATAAATCGATACATTCCGTAGTTTTTGTGCCCATTGATAGCAACCGCTACAATTATTAACTAGCTGATCGTAGAGTGTACTGGTGAACCCGTTAAAAAGGGGGAAATCACTCAACAGAAACAAAAAATTCAATTTTAAGCGGTTGGTTTGAGCAACGAAATACCACTTTATTATTGGTTAAAATGCCCCAATTCGAAGGCTTTGTTTATTTTTGGCGAAAACGGGTTTACCCAAAAAATTTGCATTGTTATCACATTACACATTGATACAGTGAGCTGTCGTTGCACAGACCCACCGCTGTAGTTTGAATTTTGCATTTCGGTTGTGACAGGGAGCGATTTCTTTAGATTAACGTACATCGAATACCAAAGCCGTGTGGCCTTTGACCCTATTTCTGAGTGAGCAACGAAGCTAAAGAGTGTGTCTTTATTGTCTGGGGTAAGGTAGGGTCTATCTGATCAACCTAAACCGAAAAAACCTTTACGAGCAATTGTTCTTACGAGTTTTGTCTCTTACCGGGTTTGGTAGCTGTTATTTTTAGCTCTAGAATGTTGGCTGGCTAGCCCACAGTCTGTTGCTATTAATAGATACAAAACCTACGGAATGTATTCATTAAAAAAAAAAATTATACTCTCGAAAGAGTTTTTGTAGTTGTTGTAATAAGCTGCTTTTTTTAGTTGTGCAACACTCACTGTGAATGTGAAAAGGATCTGTCGAGGGGTGTGGTCAAAGTGGGTTCCTTTAATGCAAGAATACTACTACTACTACTACTACTACTACTACTACTACTACTACTACTACTACTACTAATCATCATCATCATCATCATCATCATCGTCATCATCATAATGCGAATTTTGGGGTAAACCCGAGCTCGCCAAACAAAACCCAATTTTATTTTTTACTTGGGGGCTTTTTAAATGAAATTTGCTTTAGGCGGCCGTCTCGAAGTAAATTGTGCAAAATTGTTTTCTACTGTTCATGCTTAGTGTTGTTCTTCTTGTTTCTCTCGTTCGTATTCATCTTGTTCTACTTGTTCTTAATTTTTTTTAAAAACTTTTGCCCGTATTCTTTCCTGTATTTGTTTGTCTTCTTTTATTATTACTTTTTTGGCTTTTCTTTTTTTTCCTTTTCTTATTTTTTCGCTTTCCTCTACCATCAACTTCCTTTTCTTATTCTTTCGCCTTCCTCTACCACCAACTTCCTTTTTTTATTATTTTGCCTTCCTCTACCACCAACTTCCTTTTCTTATTATTTAGCCTTCCTCTACCACCAGCTTCCTTTTCTTATTATTTAGCCTTCCTCTACCACCAACTTCCTTTTCTTATTATTTCGCCTTCCTCTACCACCAACTTCCTTTTCTTATTATTTCGCCTTCCTCTACCACCAGTTTCCTTTTCTTATTATTTCATCTTCCTCTACCACCAACTTCCCTTTCTTATTATTTCGTCTTCCTCTACCACCAACTTCCTTTTTTATTATTTCGTCTTCCTCTACCACCAACTTCCTTTTCTTATTAGTTCGCCTTCCTCTACCACCAACTTCCTTTTCTTATTATTTCGCCTTCCTCTACCACCAACTTCCTTTTCTTATTATTTCGCCTCCCGCTACCACCAACTTCCTTTTCTTAATATTTCGCCTTCCTCTACCACCAACTTCCTTTTCTTATTATTTTGCCTTCCTCTACCACCAACTTCCTTTTCTTATTAGTTCGCCTTCCTCTACCACCAACTTCCTTTTCTTATTATTTCGCCTTCCTCTACCATCAACTTCCTTTTCTTATTATTTCGCCTTCCTCTACCACCAACTTCCTTTTCTTATTATTTCGCCTCCCTCTACCACCAACTTCCTTTTCTTAATATTTCGCCTTCCTCTACCACCAATTTCCTTTTCTTATTTTTTTTGCCTTCCTCTACCACCAACTTCCTTTTCTTATTAGTTCGCCTTCCTCTACCACCAACTTCCTTTTCTTATTAGTTCGCCTTCCTCTACCACCAACTTCCTTTTCTTATTAGTTCGCCTTCCTCTACCACCAACTTCCTTTTCTTATTAGTTCGCCTTCCTCTACCACCAACTTCCTTTTCTTATTATTTCGCTTTCCTCTACCACCGACTTCCTTTTCTTATTATTTCGCCTCCCTCTACCACCAACTTCCTTTTCTTATTATTTCGCCTTCCTCTACCACCAACTTCCTTTTCTTATTATTTCGCCTTCCTCTATCACCAACTTCCTTTTCTTATTATTTCGCCTTCCTCTACCACCAACCTCATCCTCCTACACCTTAGAAACCCCTTGTGGGGACAACGGGGGATCTTTTAGTATAAATAGTACCCCCACTTTCTGGAATTTTAGTGCTTCAAATTTCCTCTTTTATATCATTCCTTGTATTTGTGCCTTAGCTCTTCTTTTATGTTGTCTACAGTATTCACTCTTTCAATATGTCAGTCACTTACCCTTTTTCTTGAAAACTCTACCAAAACTCCTCATTTGTGTATGGGGTCTGTTGGGTCAGTTTGGGGATACTGGATGCTCTCTGCCTAATGGCCACTAAGTCTTTCTATGGTATTGTTATTTAGCAATGTAGGCATTTTATATATATATATATATATATATATATATATATATATATATATATATATATATATATATATATATATATATATATATATATATATATATATATATATATATATATATATATATATATATATATCTATATCTATATATATATATATCTATCTATATATATATCTATATATCTATATATATATATATATATATATATATATATATATATATATATATATATATATATATATATATATATATATAGATAGATAGATAGATAGATAGATAGATAGATAGATAGATAGATAGATAGATAGATATATAGATATATAGATATAGATATATAGATATATATGCGTTTTTTAATATTTTATAATGATGTTTATATTCTATGTTGTTTTTTTGTAAACGGGAGCTCGATAAATTGGAGTAAAGCCTCGGCGTCCCAATGCATGGGATGCCTTTAATGTAAATTGACCGGCTGGTGGAGTGTCTTCATTGTTACCATTAGGGTTTGTTTCAGCAGATCTTTTATACGTATCAGGGGTGAGTCCTCTTTCAATCAAGTTGTGATCCTGATTCGGCATTCCGCTGGACCCTATAAACAATGATTAACTAACACCTTAGAAACAACAACAACAACAACAACACTGCCAATCAAACATAATTTTGCCAAAATATAATAGTATTGTTACTGGATAGGCCTGTTTTTGTCGCTTTGAACTTTTAATTCCTGTCCTTCGCCTCCTTTTCACCTCTTTGTCATCTACCTACTTTCTCATCCCCTAAATTCTTTGTAAAACACAGCCCAACGCCCAATGTAGAAATACATTTTACAGCGTAGACATATCTCCGTTGACCATGTGACCTACTGACTTTCGCAGCAGCAGGGCATTAGCGTTACTTCCTCTTCCATCTTTCTTACCGGATTCCTGAAAGTCTATCGGGTCCACTTTTGCTTGGAGTATAGTTAGTTAAAAAAATAGAAATAAAATAAGGACGAGGAGGCTAGACGAGATAGAAGAAGCACATATTGATCGAGTGCGAATGCTGTAGGTGGTATGTATAAGGCTCAGTGATCCAAGGCTCAAACAATAGCTTATGTGTAATAATAATAATAATAATACAGGATGCTATGTACGCGCCTTTCCCCAAGGCTCAAAGCGCGGCGATCTATACCAACATACACGCTCACCTGTCTCATTTACCCTCACACACACCAAATACACATATATCACTCAAACAGGTGGTATAAAGGCAGGGAGATCGTTATTAGAAGACGGAAGAAAATCGGATTTTTGTGTTTGAAATTTGTATATTGACTGCATCCTGTACCATTATTGAAGAGAGGGAGGAAACCGGAGTGCCCGGAGAAAACCCTCGGTGACCTCAATAGTCTCGTACCTAAGTCACATACGTTCGCCCCTTGCGGGAATCGAACCCGCGACCTTCGGCATAGGAAACCGGCGACTTATCCACTGCGCCACGAGGACACCCCAGTAGCACGGGCGATGTGGGATCGATCCTGACCAGTAAACTGTTAGTTGTGTGCGTGTTGGATCTCGGTGGCTGCAGCTCCTTAAGCATGATTTTGAACTGACAAAGTGCGCTATTAAATGACAATCCATATAAGATGGGGAAAGCAATGATTGTGTTGAAAAGTGATAGCTGATGATGATGATGATTATGATTATGATGATGAAGGCGACGATGATGGTGGTGGTGGTGGTTGTGGTGGTGGTACACAGTGGCAGTGTTTGGTGGTGATGAAGACGGTAATGATGTGTTAATAATTGCGATATAATAAATTTTAGAGCAACAACAATAATGGTGATGGAACTGGTGCTAATATTGATGGCAATAATGATGATGATGATGATGATGATGATGATGATGATGATGATGATGATGATGATGATGATGATGATGAAATCATTAGAAGGAGTGGTTAGTGATGGTAATCAAAGACGATTATGAAAGGCCAATCCAATTCTACGAACTCACAACTCAACAGCCAAGAAGACAACCTGCCATCGATAATCATATATATTACGTCCTTTCTTCAGTTTGACTTCACCAATGGAAATGTCTTCACCAAATATGACAAGCAACACTGCATACCAGCTCAGTTCCTATGTGAGTAGCACTTTTCAGTGCCTCTGCATCTCGCATGGTGCGGGCTATTTATAGCTTGCCTGCACCCCTCCTTCCAGTGAAAGGAAGTATCGGCGAAGCTATTTTAAGACTGACCTAACCTCAAAATCTGAAAAGCTTTGGTTGAGCCGCTGTGACTGGCCCTACTTCACCGGGCGTCTCTGTGCTGATGTATGACCTCGTCACCAGTCTGGTCCAGCGCGTGAATTTGTCCCACGCTGGGTTTATTAGGGCCACAAGTCTCTCTTTTCTTCCCCAACAAGGCAAAACTAACTTCCCAGACAACAAGCGGTGGAAGCCAGGGCGCCTGGGGTGACCAAAGATGTTATAGGTCTTAGAGCTGGGGAAGTGCTCAGATATCTACCCAGTTGTCTTTTTTTAAAGCAATTTGCCAACAATTGCTAAACTTCTCGAAAAGTATGCACTAAAAAAAAGAGGATAGGGCATTTATATGTAATAATAATTTGTTTAAGTGAAAACCGGCCTATTTGGGCCTAAAAATCTCTTACATAATTATTAGCGATCTCTCTCATAATTATTAACAATCTCTCACAAAATTATTTAAACTTGGAATATCATGAATGCATACGGTCCGGGAAATACTTTTTTTTATTCTAGAGCCAAGAGGTCCTCGAAAGCAGATCATACAGTGAGTGATTGTTTTTATTTTAATTTATTTAAGTTAAGGTACCAGACTTAAGAAGAGGACATGTTGTCCAAAGATAAGAGGCTTCCAACAATGAAAAAAAGGCATTTTTCCGGAAGTGGACATTATGATATAACATGGGGTCAAATGTATGAAACGGTGTCAATGTTTTCATCTACCTCTCTATACGTTATCGGCATCTTGGCGTGGAATATTAGATACGTCCAACGATATATATTCAATGTTTCCACGAGCAGAAGGCATGAGCCCTGTCGGGAACTAAAACTGCGCTCTCAACAATGGTTTCATCGGGCTGACGGTCTAGATCTATTAGCTTGTCTGCAATACATAGAGGATCGACAGAATGTTTTTATCTTTTACCTGGACAACAGTGGTAAGTAGTCCGTGTAAGTATTTATTTTATTTTATTTTATTATTGGGTATTTATATAGCGCACATATAGTACTCATACGACTTTCATATTCCAAGCTTTGCTGGAAACATTGCCATGTGTGATTGGTCAATTATCATGCGCTGTTAGTTTTTTTTGTCACGCTCTATACTTGGCCAATGAAAATAGAAGACGCTTGTGGAAATTGATACATAGTATGAGGTGCATTAGAACTTGTTCTGGCTGCTTGCCAGTCTTTTCGAGTGGATTATAATCAATGAGGGATAGACTTTAGTGTTTGTTGAACATTGAAACCGTGAAAAGAACTAGCCAAAAAGGGGCCACTAACCGAGCCCCGAAGAATAACACATGCAATGGCAGAAGGCTGAAAATAAGTGTTTTGAGCTGACTGGAACAAAAACCCGCGGTAAAGTGAAGGTGTTCAATCCCGTAAACTTTCAGTCGTTGGAGAAAGAGAGAGGCGCTTGGAACCTCCATTTCTTAGGGCCAGCTTCTTGAGGGCAGTGCCTCGCTGCTGTACATTTCCCGGTTCTAAACAGAACTGTCAACAGGTATTTTTTGCGCCCTTATATTCTAGCTTAGCCGTTACGTTTTTTAAATTGTATTATTTTAAAAAAAAAAGTTTTACGTTGAATATTCCCATCTCATAGAAGACGGTCTGTGGAAGCATCAGAAAGCAGCTGATCGGAGAAGAAGCGATGATAATGGGACGGCAATGGGATGACTGGAGTGCTTTGAGAATTTAATACTGCGGTTGGGAAATAATACCACAGGCTGCCGTATAGACGATGTAGGAAGAGGTAGACCGTTGTAATGGTAATTTGATGAGGTGTATTTTTCTCCCTACAATAACTCGTTTGGCTTCTTGATCCTTTTATTCCTGTTCAAAGCGACCGACTTACTTGTGTGCCAATACTAGTAAACCATTTTTGGACTGGCTGGACGCGATTATTTGGTAACCCAGACAGAGCCTCACATTGGAATGGCACTGTGTAGCGAATCCTTGTCTGGTCCTCCTTGTCAAAGGAGGAGTTGATTATGTAAACATAAAAATTGCACGAAGAGTTCCAGGGCAAATGAACGCAGAGACTAGTTAACTTCCTGTAGAATAATTATTCGGAATGTTTTCTTTTCACATGACTGCTATCGCTAGTAAAATCTCTCCTTTAAAAAACTGAGAGAATCTTATTACTTGGTTTTTTTTATGGAGAAGCAATTCTGAAAACTCCACTACTGGCTGGTGGCACAGTGGTTTAGTCGCCGGTTTCCTATGCCGAAGGTCGCGGGTTCGATCCCCACAGGGGACGAACTTATGTGACTTAGGTACTAGACTTTTCAGGTCCCGGGGATTTTTTTTTCCAGGTACTCTGGTTTCCTCCCTCCCTTCAATAATGGTACTGGATGCAATCTACCTAAAATTCGATTTCCCTTCCACCTTCTAATCGCGACGTTCCTTTAAACCACTTGTTTAAAAGGCCTTAATTCGAAGGTTTAGTTTACTTTTGGCGAAAAAGGGGTTACCCTAAAATTCGCATTACATTAAACAATGATACAGTGGGCTGTCGTTGCTCAAACCAACCGCTAAAGTTTGAATTTTTCATTTCGGTTCTGACAGGGAGTGATTTCCCCTGTTTCAACGAAGCAGCCGGGTGACCTTTGACCCAATTTTTGAGTGAACCACGTTGTTTGAAGTGTGCGCCTTTGGTGTCTGTGATAATGTAAGGTCTATTTTCTATCTTATCGTATCCCGTAACTCGGAGGTCGTAGGGGCACCACAGATGATCGTTTAACCAGCATACTCCATCTTTCCCTGTCCTCAGCAACCCTGATTGTTTTGCTCCGTGTCAAACCAGTCCATTCTCGAATGTTGTCCTCCCACCTCTTTTTTGGTCTCCCTGTCCTTCTACCTCCTTGCACTGTGCCTTGCAGGATGGTCTTTGCAAGACCTGATGATCTGGTGACGTGGCCATACCATCGGAGTTTCCTTTTTTTTCACCACTGTCTATTTTATCAACCTAAAACGGAAAACATTACGAGCAATTGTTTTTACCGGCTCTGTCTCTTACCGGCTTCGATAGATGCTATTTTTAGCTCTAAAATTTTTTGGCTATCCCTTGCTATTATTAGGCACAACAACTACGGAATTGTTTTATTTAAAAAAAAAAATTCTACTTTGAAAAGAGTTATTTTTTGTGTAAGCTTTTTTTTTGCAATGGGGCAACACTCACTGTGAATGTTGAAAGGATCTGTCGAAGGTGGCGTTGTCAATGTGGACCCCTTTAAGTGCTTAATGTGGGCTTGTTTTGTATGTAAGAGTGTCTCTGCAACGTGCGAGCGTGTACGTTGGTTACCAATCGCCGCGCTTTGAGCCTGATTAGGAATAAGGCACGAATAGCATCCATTATGATGATGACGATCCATGATGATGATGATGATGATGATGATAATGACGACGACGATGATGATGATGATGATGATGATGATGATGATGATGATGATGATTCACCCATTGCACAAAGCTACGATCGAAAGAAAGTATACTCCAGGCACACGCTGCACAGCAGGCTAAAGTATGTCCCTTGTCCCTTGAAGGGAGGTAAGCGAGGTTAACAACCTGGGGTGGAATTCATGGCCAGTTAAATTATAGGCGATGGTTAACGTTACCAACATTGGTTTTGTAACCAACAATGGTATCGTTAACCATCGTTTAGCAGATCGCTATTCATAAGCGAGTGTCCACGCATTGTTACTTAACCAAGGCTATTTTTGGGCTGTGCGGGAATATCCGTAAGGGGGCATAATTCAAGCAGCTGTTTTCCTTCTTTCGTCAACAAAATAGGCCTATAACCCATCGGAATCGTGCAGCCGCACGATTAAAGTCTGGCAATGGTGGCGTGATTAGCAAGCCTACCGACAGCATGCTGGATATCATAGTGAGCAAGGAGAGCGAGCTTTTTGTTGGGGTGAAAGGAGAGAAATCACTTTTGATCACTTTGTAGTTTGTAATGTTAGGCCTACATTTTGTTTTTAGACTGAGGTGTCAATTTCTGCCGTTTCTGGGTAGTTTGGAACTTGAAATGTTGTCTTTATTTCGTAGGGTTGCATTACCCTACGAGTATAAACTATACAGATACACAATAAGCCTACACATCACCAGTCAAAATCCAACAACAATAAGGTAAAGGTAAAGGTAGTCCCATAGCCTTGTGGCCGTAGGGGAGCGTGATGTTGGAGATCACACTTATCTTGGGCCAGCGTAATGAGGGTGATGCCCAACTCTCTCCCTCGCTGCTTTACCTTCCCCACCCTCAAGAGAGTAGGTACTCAATCACAGTTGAGTCAACTGGGGGCGTTGTTGTTTGTCGCTTCACACCTTAGCGGTCACCCATCCAAGTGCTAACCGCACCGGACGGTGCTTCACTTTCGACACAGTAGCGAGTGCTCCAACCACTGCACTATCCGACACCCCAACAATATTTTAATAATAATAATAATATTAACCCGTTTTATTAATATGACAGATTATTAAAGGTGCCAGAGGCATAAAAACAAAGAGTGAGACACACATGTAAAAGTGGTGACAAAACGCCTTGCCGATCACACAGTTTCAGTCTGTCTACCGCGTTCGTTAACGTGATGATATCATGCCGACAAAAACGAAATTTTGATACCAGTTCCACATCATCAAATTTGTCAAGTGGATTACTTCTGTCGCGAAATACTCTCTCTCTCCTCGGAGCTCGTCTCTGTCGAAGTTGCCACCAAACGATGGCCGCCATTTTTAACCAGTGTTCCATTGGTTATCGGGTGGTGCCCCCTCCGTTAAAATAACCATGGTTAGCAACCGTCGTTAACTCTGCTAAGGCCTCATGAATTTAAAATTTCCAGCTTAACCAACGTCGTTAATTTTACCAACATTGGTTAAGCCTTAACCAACGGTCATGAATACCACCCCTGCTCAATTACAGCGTCGGTTAAAGACTACAAACGGAAAAGTAAGTTTCGTGTCCTGTTCGTAACGTTAGTAATAATTTTTGGATGACTCTTCAAAGATTAATTAATAATAAATGTGAAATTGTCCATAACTTTGCGCTGGATGAACAACTAATATTGTTTGGTTGTCATGAAAGGGTTAAGACAGATGCTGTCCTTGATTTGATACTGCTGCTTGCAAAATCGTATTGGTATAGTTGTAAATTTAAGCAGGAATTACCTTCACTAATCGGGTTTACCAAAGTGCTTAAATCTAGATATGACATTGACAGATGGAATGCAACATTATCCATGCAATATGTTCAATTTGAAACACTTTGGCATTTCTGCAGGCCACTGTTTAAGTAATATTGTTTCCCTTTCTTTTCGTGTTTCCCTTTATGATCGTCTTTTATGTTTTGTGTGTGCGTGTGGGTTTTTTTTCGGACATATCTATTGACATGGGTTCGCCACTCCCTAACCGTTCTGGGTCCTGGACCTTGACCGGCAGGCAGGTGTTCCCGCTTGGGGTGACCTGGTCCCCCACCACATAGACTGACACACCATATTTACTAGTTGACCATTTGAATCCTAGTACTCCTATAGACTGACCACTAACTCATGGCCTCTCCTTGGTAGATCTTTGATCCCGGAGACCTAGTACCATGACCAACCAATTTCATGAGACTTATCTTACTGAGACATCATACACAAATGGACTGACAGGGGGGTTTGACATTTTCTGCTTCTAGTTGATCCTCGATCCTAGGCACTAATTATTCCCCCCCCCCCCCACCGACTCACCACTTACATGTACACCAGTTGATACCTTTGATCCTGGGTACCACTATGGACTGACCTACTTACACGTGACGTACCCCTAGTTGATCCTTGATCCCAGGGACCTTACCACGACGATCATTAATACTAAGACTTCTCCTATTGTATCTATGGGCATGGGAGTATGCCCTTATTTAGTCCACCAACTCTGGTGAAAAATCATTACTCCTTTTAACTTATCGCCTTGTCCGCCTCAGCCCCTGTCTTGGGTCCTGGGCTGGGCGCCTAACTTTTTAACTATGTATGTCATCTCCTGTAACCCCGCATTTTGGGTAATTATACATACGTATCTTTTTTTTGTTTCCCGGCTGGCAAATTTTTATCCAGTCTTTTTAATTTATAATTTCGGTCCTGAAAGGATTTTTAACTTCCCTGTATTTATCGCAACCCACAACAGCCTACATTCCGTTCCATAGCTTTTTGTAAAGCCACATTGGTATTATTCTCCTCGGCCTTAGAGTGGGGAGGGTTAGTCCCACCCCAACCTGGCCCCTGGATCCTTTTTCAAAGTAAAAACTATACCTACCTTGCCCGAGTTACCTCCCCTTGCGGCCTTGCTGTGTACCTGACTGACCGCACCTCCTCCTCTTCCTCCCACATGGCTGCGCCCTACCTTCCCCTCCCCCCCCTGACACCCCCCCTTGGCCCCACCTCCGCTGCCTCCAGACATCGTATGCTACTTCTCTTCTGACCCTCCAGACTCATCAGACTTGCCTTCAGGACGTCGCAGCGGCATCACTGCGCTCCCTCTTCACCTATGTACCTTCAGCATAAAATGAACTCTTAATTCATCGGAACTACTTCATACAAGTCCCCTATACGCACTGTGTCCGGGGACGGAAATCTACCAAATGCGAAAAAACAAACTAACCCTTACCCGAACCCTTGTAGCAATATTCCGCTCTTTCCGTCACTTTTAAACAGTAGTGCGCTAGCAGCGAGCCCAAAGTATACTTTGAAGGGATGGAGGGAATACTTTCACCTGCTGCTAGCGGGAGTTTTGGCGATACTTTCTACCGATCGCAGCATTGTGTATTACCTCGATGATGATGATGATGATGATGATGATGATGATGATGTTGATTATTATTATTATTATTATTATTATTATTATTATTATTATTATTATTATTATTATTATTATTATTATTATTATTATTCAACAACTTGTTCCAACAACCTACACTGTGTACGGTCATTCTGGCCATCTTGCTTTTGCTGAGACAGGCTAACTTACTGGAATACTACTACCCGAACGCCTGCTGAACAATGTTGCAAAAGGGGGTGGGGTGGGGGAGAGAGAGAGAGAGAGAGAGAGAGAGAGAGAGAGAGAGAGAGAGAGAGAGAGAGAGAGAGAGAGAGAGAGAGAGAGAGAGAGAGAGAAGAGGTGGGAGAGGACTTCTGGTTTAAAATTACCTACTCCGCTCACTCTCTTCTTACAGCAAGATAAGTCTCCTCTCTGAAAATCCTTTCGGGAAGAGAGGGGACTATAAACTGATACACATACATACTCTCTTCTTACTGGTACAATTTCTCCAGTAACTTGCCCTGTAATCCTTCGTCTTGAAACTTGTTACTTTTTACTCCTATTGAGGCAGACTTATCAGACAAGTAGTAATGCTCGTAACTCTACTGTACTGTGCAATATTGAAAGAAAATAAAGTCTGGTTTATTCCATATAATTATTGTTTTTATTTACTGACTTGTACTCCTTGGTAAAGTTCACAGATGTGAATAGACGTTAAATTAAATAACTAAAAATAAAGTTCTCTCATAATCCACACTGTATACTATTTTGTTCCTCAAACCTTTTACTTCCGTTGAGATTGACGGACTAATTATTGCTTTAAAACTATTTCGAGAAGTATTATTTGTTCGGCTTAATAAGTTAATATCTTTTTGTTATTTTTGTTAAATGATTGGTATCAGTAGTAAACACGCCCATACAGCTTACATTGTAAACAGCCTTCAAGATCTGTTTATTTCTCGGGAGAGAAGCGAGTCATTAATTTAGTAGGCTGGCAAACTGACTAAACCCTACGATACTGTAGAGAGACTTGTACCAACTCTTTCATTTACCCGCTCACTTCCTTATGCTGACAGTTTTACTACTAAACACGCTTCCTGCAGTCTATTTATCTAGCAAATGGAAGCAATAGTCTCTCCGATCCGTGGTTGGTCCAGTCTGCTCCGCGTCCTCTTTCTAATAACGGTGGTGGTAGCCCCAAATCAGCACGCTTCGATCACTGCACACCTGCCTGTGTTTGTCTAAAAAGAATGTCGGTCTTTGACCCATGGTAAGGTTCAGAGATCGAGGAACCGCCCTATCCTATCCTATCCTATCCCGTAACTCAAAGATCGTTAGGGCACCACAGTACTCCATCTTTTTATGTCCTCAGCAACCTCATGGCTTCGATCAGTGTCAAGCCAGTCCATTCTCGAATGTTGTCCTCCCAATTCTTTGTATTTCTCCCTCTTCTACTGCCTTCTTGCACCGTGCCTTGCAGGATGGTTTTTGCAAGGCCTAGTCATCATGTTGTCCTATGGCTTGTGTGATGGTCTTTCGGACTTCGTAGTTGGTGATGTGCTGGGTATAGGAAATGCCCAGAAGTCTTATGTGGCACCTCATCTCCATGTTTTGTATTTTTCGTTGGAGATCTGCTGTGATGGTCCATGTTTCGCAAAGCGCATAGGAAGATGGAGATGACAAGGAAGCGCAGCAGCCTTACCTTGGAATGTAGACTGATGGTCCTGTCTTTCCAAATGGGCTTCAGCCTTGTCAGGGCAGCAGTTGTTTGTGCGATTTTAGAGAGGACTTCCGGTCGGGTCCCATTGTCTGATACAATGGCTCCTAAATATTTGAAGCTATGCACTGTATTGAGGGATTGACCTTGGACTTTGATGCCCATGTTGATGCCTTTGGTGTTGTTGGTCATCATTTTGGACTTCTTTGCACTTATTTTCATTCCATAGGCTCTGGAGGTGGTGTCAAGCCTCTGTACCAGCTGTTCAAGTTCTTGTTCCTCTCCTGCCAATCTATCAATGTCATCCACAAGCCGGAGATTGCAATTCCCCCAATGCTGACTGTGCCCACGTGATCTGTAAGGGCATCTGACATGATGCGCTCCAGGAAGATGTTGAAGAGTGTTGGAGAGAGTAGGCATCCTTGACTCACACCGATTCTTGTTCTGAACCAGTTCCCGATGGCGCTGTGGTGGATGACTGCACTGGTAGCCTTGTCATACAGTCTTTTGATGACTTCAATAATTTTAGGGCTGATGTTGTATACTCTCATTGTTGCCAGACTCGGTCAAACGCTTTCTTGTAGTCTACAAACACATGATATAGATGTTGTTGGTGCTGTAGGTATTTCTCGCAGGTTATTCTGAGGTTGAAAATATGTTCAGTTGTACTTCGCCCTGCCATGAATCCTGCCTGTTCTTCAGCTCTGATTTGTTCAGCTTGGGGTTTCAACCTATTGAGTATTATTTTCAGGGGGACCTTGCTGGGATGGCTGAAGAGGCTGATGGTGCGGTAATTTTCACACTCCTGAAGGTTTCCCTTTTTGGGAAGAGTGACGACAAGTGACTGGGTCCATGGTGTAGGCCACTCCCCACTCTGCCACATCTTGTTACAGATAATGGTGAGGGCGTCAATCATCGCTTCCCCTCCGGCTTGCAGCAATTTCGCGGGTATGTTGTCCACTCCCGCTGACTTCCCCTTCCTTAGCGATTGCACTGCTGCCTCAACTTCTCGGAGAATTGAGAGGGCTTCTTTTTCTTCTCTGTTCTGGGGAAATGCTAGAATTGATGGGTCTCCATTTGGTGTGTGGTTGTAAAGGTCAGAGCAGTACTCTGTCCATCTATCCAGGACTTCTTCGAGGAACCCGCAGCGTCCAAATTTGACCCAAATCTGCGCACTTAATGTATGGTAATTTAGCGTTTGACCATAATTGTATCACCTCTTTTTTTCTGCTAAATTATCTTTAAAAAAAAACAAACAACAAACAGCAATAGTGTGGCATACATCATTGGGCTCTAACAGAGATCTTACACCATCTTTTAAAGGAACGGAAAGCGCAGTGAGCACGCCTGCGGGTATGGACGTTTTTATGTCATTCATTCATTCATTCATTTAATTATTCATTCTTAGAAAACTGACAATAACTTCAAATAGGAGGTGATGTAAGTGGTCTGTAAAACCAATATGGAACTTCTATGTGTCTTTCTTTTTACAAAATTTAAAAATAAATGTCTGCGCGGGAAAACTGATAAATCCTCTGATCGTACAGGTAAACTTTTCAGACACACGTTCTTCGCGTTAGGCAATCAAACACACTGAAAACATACATAACATGTCAACGTTTTGTTGATTAGCCAGCGCTTTGGCTAGAAACAACAAAGAACGTACTTGGTGATTGTTACTCATAGGTGAGAAACGGACATTTCTGCTACGCTTTTCTTGATCGTTTTGCATTTCCAATCCCAAATCTTTTGGGAAACCTGGGTCGGTCCCATTTCCTATGGAATGTTCCCGATGTTCTGGTTCTTACAATTTGTTATTGTTTCTTCTTGTGCATATTGCTTCATGTAACTTTAACTGCTGATGTCATTTCTGCTACGCTTTTCTTTATCGTTTTGCCATTTCCAGTCCCAAATGTTTTGGGAAACCTGGGTCGGTCCCATTTCCCATGGAAGGTTCCCGACGTTCTGGTTCTTAAACTTTGTTATTGTTTCTTCTTGTGCATATTGTCTTATGTAACTGCAACTGCTGATGCCATTTTGCTACTGGTTAAATTGCGTGTGTCTTTCTTCGTGCCTGCCTGTTGTCTCATGTAAGTGTAACTGCTGATGTCTTTTCATTACTTGGTAATGTGGGCCTGTCATTGCGCCTAGAACGGACTACTAGTTTTGAATTCGCGCTTTACAAAATAAATTCTTCTTCTTCTTCTTCTCATCATCATCATCATCATCATCATCATCATCATCATCATCATCATCATCATCATCATCATCATCATCATCATCATCATCATCATCATCATCATCATAATCATCATCATCATCATCATCATCATCATCATCATCATCATCATCATCATCATCATCATCATCATCATAATAATAATAATGTTTTGGGAAACCTGGGTCGGTCCCATTTCCCATGGAAGGTTCCCGACGTTCTGGTTCTTAAACTTTGTTATTGTTTCTTCTTGTGCATATTGTCTTATGTAACTGCAACTGCTCTGTGGGTTCGGGCATTAAATAGAATAGACCCAACGTTTCCCGGCGTGTCGTAAGAGGCGACTAACAGGGGTGATGTTAGCACGGCATCACTGGGCGAAAGTCTTCTACACAGAAGTCACCGGCCAGGGCGGAGGAACCTCACGTTACTACAGGTTCAACGACCATGTGCTCAGGGCCAAGGCGAGCCACACTGTATTCGTGGATTTCGGCTGTGGCCAACAGCCTGGAGAGGATTGGGCACCGCCAGGTCTTTTTTGCCCAAGACACACTACATGATGACACAACCCACTAATTCCATACCGGATCGGTCGTCGCCCGGGTCGTCACACGGCACAAGGACCGCGCCTTCCGTTGGCCACCAGGACGGAGGTGTTAAGTATGCTACTGATGGACAATTTAGCAAGATCCGCACGAGAAACAACATCGTCATAGGAACCTGGAATGTCAGGACCCTAACTGCGGAAGGAAAATTAGAAGAACTGGCCCACGAGTTGGACCACTATCGATGGAATGTTCTAGGTATCAGCGAACTGCGCTGGAAAGGCCTAGGTGAAACAACGACCGACAAAGGCCACAAGCTCTATTTCAGCGGTAGGGATGACAGGCACGAACACGGCGTTGGATTCTTGGTCCACAAGAACATTCTAGCCACTGTCATGGGTTGCCGCCCAGTCTCCAGTAGACTCATTACCATCCGCCTGAGAGCAGCCCCTTTCAACATCACCATCATCCAGGCCTACGCCCCAACATCAGACTATGACGACAGCGAAGTGGAGGATTTTTATGAAAATCTACAGGCGGTCCTTGACCAAGTGCCGAAGAAGGACATAGTCATAGTGCAAGGCGACTGGAATGCCAAGGTTGGCCAAGATGCTCACCACAACTGGGGAGACACATGTGGACCCCACTGCAACAACGAGACAAATGACAGGGGTCTGAGACTCTTGGAGTTTGCCAGATACAACAATCTGGTACTGGCAAACACGCTTGGTCTCCACAAAAACTCCAGACGATGGACATGGCACAGTCCTGGCGGGGAGCATCACAACCAAATAGACTACATCATGGTCAAGAAACGCTTCAGATCAAGCATCAACATTGGCAGGACACGTACTTTTCCAGGAGCAGACATCGGAAGTGACCACGATCTCGTGATGATGTCTTTCCGGCTCCACTTGAAGAGAGTAAATACAGCAAAGTGCACTAGACTGAAGTTCGACCTGGACAAACTGCAAGACCCGGAGGTGGCAGAACTATTTCAGGCCACAATTGGAGGGAAATTTGCACCACTGCTCATTTTGGGGGCTGGTGAAGTAGATGTCAACACCATGACCACCACCTTCAACTCAGCTGTGACAGATGCCGCCACTGAGATCCTTGGCAAGCACCGACCAAAGAAGAAGCTGTGGATCACACCTGAACTTTTGGATCTGTGTGATAAACGAAGAGAGATGAAAAAGAAAAAGAACACCTCACAGGGAGCTGATGTCTACCGAAAAATCAACAATGACATCCGAAAAGGCATGCTCACAGCAAAGGAGAACTGGATAGAAGATCAATGCCAGGAAATAGAGAACAGTCTGAACAAGAACAACAGCAAGAAGGCCTACCAGACTGTGAAGCGGCTGACAAGTGTCAAACAGCCCAAAGTCTCCACTATCCAAAGCAAGTCTGGCATATGCCTTACAGAAGAACAAGAAGTCTTGGACAGATGGACAGAGTACTGCTCTGACCTTTACAACCATACACCAAATGGAGACCCATCAGTTCTAGCATGTCCCGAGAACAGAGAAGAAGAAATCCTCCCAATTCTCCGGGAAGAAGTTGAGGCAGCAGTGCAAGCGCTAAAGAAAGGGAAGTCAGCGGGAGTGGACAACATACCCGCGGAACTGCTACAAGCAGGAGGAGAAGCGATGATTGATGCCCTCACCATTATCTGTAACAAGATCTGGCAGAGTGGGGAGTGGCCTATACCATGGACCCAGTCGCTTGTCATCACTCTTCCCAAAAAAGGTAACCTTCAGGAGTGTGAAAATTACCGGACCATCAGCCTCATCAGCCATCCCAGCAAGGTCCTCCTGAAAATAATACTCAACAGGTTGAAACCCCAAGCTGAACAAATCATAGCTGAAGAACAAGCAGGATTCAGGGCAGGGCGAAGTACCACTGAGCAGATTTTCAACCTCAGAATAATCTGTGAGAAATACCTACAGCACCAACAACATCTATATCATGTGTTCATAGACTTCAAGAAGGCGTTTGACCGAGTCTGGCATGCAGCTCTATGGGCAACAATGAAAGTGTACAACATCAGCCCTAAAATTATTGAAGTCATCAAAAGCCTGTATGACAAGGCTACCAGTGCAGTCCTCCACAACAGAGCCATCGGGAATTGGTTCAGAACAACAATTGGTGTGCGTCAAGGATGCCTACTCTCTCCAACACTCTTCAACATCTTCCTAGAGCGCATCATGTCGGATGCTCTTGCAGACCATGAAGGCACAGTCAGCATAGGGGGTAGAGCAATCTCCAATCTTCGTTTTGCAGATGACATTGATGGATTGGCTGGAGAGGAACAAGAACTTGAACAGCTGGTACAGAGGCTTGACACCACCTCCAAAGCCTATGGAATGGAAATAAGTGCAGAGAAGACCAAAATGATGACCAACAACACCAATGGCATCAATACGGACATCAAAGTCCAAGGCCAATCCCTCGACACAGTGCATAGCTTCAAATATTTAGGAGCCATTGTATCAGACATTGGGTCCCGACAGGAAGTCCTCTCCAGGATCGCACAAACAACTGCTGCCCTGACAAGGTTGAAGCCCATTTGGAAAGACAGGACCATCAGTCTACATTCCAAAGTAAGACTGCTGCGCTCCCTTGTCATCTCCATCTTCCTATATGCTTGCGAAGCATGGACCCTCACAGCAGATCTCCAACGAAGAATACAAAGCATGGAGATGAGGTGCTACAGAAGACTTCTGGGCATTTCCTATACCCAACACATCACCAACGACGAAGTCCGACAGACCATCACACAAGCCATTGGACAACACGATGACCTGCTAACAGTGGTGAAGAAACGGAAACTTCGGTGGTATGGCCACGTCACCAGATCATCAGGCCTTGCAAAGACTATTCTGCAAGGCACAGTGCAAGGAGGTAGAAGAAGAGGGAGACCGAAAAAGAGGTGGGAGGACAACATTCAAGAATGGACTGGTTTGACACTGAGCGAAGCCATCAGGGCTGCTGAGGACAGAGAAAGATGGAGTATGCTGGTTAAACGATCATCTGTGGTGCCCCTACGACCTTCGGGTTACGGGACAGGATAGGATAGGATAGGATTATTATTATTATTATTATTATTATTATTATTATTATTATTATTATTATTATTATTATTATTATTATTGTGGCATTGAGTTTCGTGGTTTACATTGAGTTATCTCCCTTGCGCAATGTTTAAACTGTCCCTCTTTCTTTTTTCGTTTATCTGTTTATTTTCCATTTCCTCTGTTGGTGATTGGTATCATTCATTCTCTTCATAACATTGTGCTGATTCCAGTACAATAATTGTGGATTCTGGTTGTAAAACTTAAAAAAAATATTTTGTATCAAAGTTGCCTTGACTGTTTGTGCAGTGTAGGCCTAATTACTACACTAGCAAGAACTGCGTCCATGGTGGTAAAGATAATGCAATGCAGGTTACAATATACTGCAACAGAACTAAAAAAAGATTGGTGCTCAGTGCAATGTGTGGTCTCACTGCAAACAACTTGACCTTGTGAAGGGAACAAAGGGAAGAAAAAGGTGCGGCAAAAAATCAACGCTTTCTGAGATGACAGACACGAACACAGCATTGGATTCTTGGTCCACAAAGACATAATAGCCACTGTCATGGGTTGCAGCCCAGTCTCCAGTAGATTCACCACCATCTGAGAGCAGCCACTTTCAATATCATCATCACCCAGGCCTATGCCCCAACATCAGACAAAGGAGTGGAGGATTTCTATGAACATCTACAGGCTGTCCTTGACCAAATGCCGAAGAAGGACATAGTCATAGTTGAAGGCGACTGGAATGCCAAGGTTGGACAAGATGCATACCACAACTGGGGAGACACATGTGGACCCCACTGCAACAACGAGACAAATGATAGAGATCTGAGACTCTTTGCCAGATTAGATACAACAATCTAATACTGTCAAACACGCTTGGTCTCCATAAAAAATCCAGACGATGGACACGGCACAGTCCTAGCGGGGAGCATCACAACCAGATTGACTACATGATGGTCAAGAAACGCTTCAGATCAAGCATCAACATTGGCAGGACACACACTTTTCCAGAAGCACACATCGGAAGTGACAACGATCTCGTGATGTAAACAAAGATAAGTGCACCAGACTGGAGTTCGACCTGGCCAAACTGCAAGACCCGGAGGTGGCAGAAATATTCCAAGCCACAATTGGAGGGAACTTTGCACCACTGCTCATTTTTGGAGCTGGTGAAGTAGATGTCAGCATTATGAACGCCACCTTCAACTCAGCTGTTTCGGATGCCGCCAGTGAGATCCATGGCAAGCACCACCCAAAACAGAAACGGTGGATCACACCTGAACTTTTGGACCTGTGTGATAAACGAAGAGAGATGAAAAGGCAAAGGAGAACTGGATAGAAGAGAATGCCAGGCAATAGAGAACAGTCTGAACAACATGTCCAGCGGTTGTTGATAAAAGCATAAAAAATGTAATAACAATGAGTGAAAGCCTTTGACTATTATAATTATATGGGCCTTTAAATGCTCAGTCCGTTGGCAATAAAAGTACCGTCATTTGTGTCTTTGTTGTTGAGAAAGACTACGATGTGTTCTTTATGTTAAAAACATGGTTGAAAGTGTGTAGTGATGAAGTTGCTATCAAAGATCTTGCTCTAGCTGCGCTGGCTACTGTTCTGAACATAATCCTCGGAAAGGGTACAGTTGGAGGTGCTACCGTCCTATACAAGTCACATCTTAATTTTGTTGTGTTGCAGAAGCACACACAGTACAAGTAATTTAAACATCTTGTAGGGAGACTTGCTGTTGGAAAGCAAACTCTACAAATTATCAACTTATATTGCACTCAGCGATCTAATAAAAATAAGCTTTCCGATACAGTGTTTCATGATAATTTTCCTGCGCTGCTATATTCGATCAGCAAAAAAGATTTTGTTTTAAGTTTTGGTGATTCTAATTTTTACTTTGATAATCCTAAGGACTGTAATACTAGGCGTCTTGCTTAAACTTTGAAACACATGGATTGTGTCAGTTGATATTTAAAAAAAAAACGCGCTCGAAGGAGAGCATACTCTTGAATGGGTGATTACCCGTAGTCCAGCCAGTTCCTTTGTCAGCTCAGTCAGTGTTGACGATTACCAAATCTCAGATTATTTTATACACAGTATTTTGACATATTTGTCAAGACCAAAACGTCAACTAAAGATGATTACTTGCAGAAATCTAAAATGCATTAATACCAGTGAGTTTAAAAAAAGATCTGCTGCATTCAAGACTTCTCACTGATCCACTTTCAGATGTGGAAAAGTTGGTTGAACTTTTTAAAAAACTTAATTTAATCACTTTTTATTTACAATAATACTCTTGCTAAATTAGTAGATAAGCATGCCTCTCCGCCCAAAAAGACAGGGTGGATCGACCAGACACGCCTTGGTTTTGCCAGGAAGTGAAAGAAGCAGATCTTTTATGCGGATCAAGGAGGGGGTGAGTCCTCTTTCAGCCAAGTTGTGGTCTTGATTCGGCTCTTTGCAGTCCGCTGGATCCTGTAAGCAATGAATAACTGACTGCTTTAACACGGATTTGCACCGACATAGACTCCTACATCCATACAGCGTGGCCGTTCGTTTGAGGCCTATCTGCCCCCTCCCCAGCCTTAATTAATTTATGATATTAGTTTTTAAATTGTTGTATTCTTCTTTATTTATATGCAACTATCAGTTGCCTGTCACTTAATTATTATGTGGAATTTTGTCATACAGGGTGGGCTTATATAAGCTTGCTTGTTGCCTATCCTGTAAATCATTGTTTGTAATTATGTATTTTTTTCCTTGAATAAAAATATTTGTTTAAACCAAGTGAAAGAAGCAAAAGATCAAAGACGCCAGGCAGAAATTCGCTTAAACGTCTAAGCTATAGATTAACAGACAATTATATAAGAAAGCTAAAAATAACTATACTCGGACTGTAAAGATATACAAGCCTGCCTACATACAAGATCAGATTGCTACCACAGCTGGTGACTATAGAAAGACTTATACCATCATTAATAACTTACTTGGACGAAAGAAGTCGTGTCCAGTACTGCCTTATATTAATAAACAATCTGCTGCAGATACACTGTCTACATATTTCGTTGACAAAATCAGCGATAACGGTGCGAATTTGAACAATGCTTCGTGTGGTATCCCGACTCTGACATCAGAGATTCAGTTACCTTTGCAGGTTCTCAGCTTGCACAGTTTCAGTGCAACGATGTGAAAACATTATTTTTTTTAAAAAGCCAAATCTAATAAGACATATTGTGAAGTTTACCCTGCCCCAACAAAACTTATTATTCAGTTTCTTGATGTGAATATGCCAGTTTTAATCAAGAGCATTAATGCAAGCCTCACATCAGCCTGTGTCCCTCAGTATTTTAAATCAGCTGTTATTAAACCTCTGCTGAAGAAGTCTGGATGCAAACATTTTAGAACCGTTTCTAACCTTTCTTACCTATCTAGACTGCTTGAAAGAGTAGTCTTTGAGCCGCTAAATACAGCGTCTGAATGTGGATGACTATCTTATAAATTTCTGCACTTTTACATGTTGTAAATAACATTTTACTGTTCACATTCAGGGAACTCAGTTCCCCTCATTCTGCTTGGCATCAGTTTAGCGTTGGACACTATTAACCACAAACCGTTACTAAAAATATTGTTGTTAGATGCCGGCATTGATGGAACTCCGCTGCAGTTTTCATCGTACCTGAAGGACCGTTATACCGAGAGTTATTGTAAATTTCTGTGAGCATTCGCTAATGGATGGAGACACGCGCGTTATAAATAGACATCATCATCAAGATAGATTTTTTTTAGTGTATAAACGCAACACAGGTTCACCTTAGATGGTTATGTTGTGGGCAGAGGATGTTTTAGTTTTAGGAAGCGGTTGTATATGACCTGATTATTATTATTGTTTGCTGTTGTTGTGGAATTGTTCACGTTTGTTGATAAAATAGGTCACGACCTGAAACAACAACCTAATAATGTTAATAATGGGCTATTTTGCAAATGACCTCATGCATTAAAAAAAATCATGGCTGAAATAGTACGTCTAATACTTTTTTTCTTCGCTTTGTATTTCCCTGTTCCCTGGGCAACCCAGCACTACAGTATTGTAGATCTGTTAAAGATATAAGATGATTTATTGTTCTCACTTACAATGACCAAGAAGTGCAGAAATGGGAAAGCAAGCTTGTCTGCCCAAACAGTCCCATTCATTACTTTAATAAGCGTATAACCAAATTTTGTGCCAATAGTTTCCATTTCCGGAGTAGTCATTTGCATCTGTATCTAAGTGCACCATCCTATGGTTTTCTTCTGAACACTTCTCATAACGTATAGTGTTCGACGAATGCAGCCAGATATGAGAGAGAGAGAGACAGAGAGAGAGACAGAGAGAGAAACAGACAGACACAGGGACGGACAGACAGACAGAAAAAAAGGAAGTTGGGAGAGAGGGAGAGAACGAGAGAGAGAGAGAGAGAGAGAGAGAGAGAGAGAGAGAGAGGGAGGATGGAAGAGATATTAGGGTAGAGAGAGGGGAGGGAAAGAAGAAAGCTGGGAGAGAGGGAAGGGAAGGGGAGAGTGCGAGGGAAGATACGGGGAGAGAAAGATTGCGAGGCGGAAAAGAAAGAAGCTGAGAGAGAAATAGAGAGAGAGAGGGAGAGATAGAGAGATAACATTTAAGTTTAATGACCACACCCACCATCGGCGAAACGAGAGGTGGGGATAATCATTCCAAGAAAGAGGTTATACGGACCTAAATCAGCACTGAACCACATGAGCAATCTTACTGCTAATATGGACATTGACAAATGGCTACTTTTATTTTGGCCACCGCAGGATTCGAACCTGATTCATTTGGGGTGCCAGTCAAAAACTCTACCACTGAGATACTGTGGTGGGCTAAGAGAGAGAGAGAGAGAGAGAGAGAGAGAGAGAGAGAGAGAGAGAGAGAGAGAGAGAGAGAGAGAGAGAGAGAGAGAGAAAGAGAGAGAGAGAAAGAAAGAGAGAGAAAGAAAGAGAGAGAGAGACAGAGACAGAGACAGAGAGAGAGGTACCTAGATAGACATAAAGAGAAAAAGAGAAGTATTCAGAAGCACTCCGTTGGTATCAGTATCTAAAACCAAGGTCTAATTCACGAAAGCCTATTACATTGTTTAGTCCTACTACTTGTTAATGAGTTCCAGGCGTGATGGTGCCGAGGGTTTCTGTATAAATAGTATCCCCACTTTCTGGAAATTTAGTGCTTTAAATTCCCACTGTCGCTGTCTTTCTCATTCCTACTCTGTTCTATCAATCTACTACACAATCTTCTTCTTCGCTAGACCAGTCACCTTTCTATTTTTCTTGACTCTTCCGGGACAAAACTCCTCATTTGTGTGTGAGGTCTGTTGTATTAGCTTGGGAATATTGGACACTTTCTATCCAAATGGTCACTAGGGCTTCCATATATGATGTTATTATTTAGCCATGTAGGTATTTTATATGTATGTGTTTTGTTGATCTTTTATAACTAAGCTTATGTTTGTATTCTATTTTGGATTTTGTAACGGGGGTTCGATAAATTAGAGTATAGCCTCAGCGTCCCATGCGTGGGATGTCTTTATTGTACAGTGACCGGCGGGCTGGTGGAGTGCCTTCAGTGTTACCACTGGGTTTGTTTCAGCAGATCTTCTATGCGGATCAGGGGTGAGTCCTCTTTCAGCCAAGTTGTGGTCCTGGTTCGACTCTTTGCAGTGCGCTGGATCCTGTAAGCAATGAATAACTTACTGCTTTAACATGGCTTTGCACCGACATAGACTCCTACATCCATACAGCGTGGCCGAGCGTTTGAGGCCTATCTGCACCCTCCCCCTCCACCTTCAGACTCGGTGGTCCATTCTGCCGTGATTTGACAAAACCGAGTAAGTCCACCTAAGGTCGAAAATGAGTTTTTTGCGCCATCAAACTTGCAAGAGAATGACGCATCTTACCTGTAAAAATCAAATCCGAACTATGTTTAGATTTGGAGATATCATAGAGTAAGTCCTTGTTAAAAAAAAATTAAGTGGGGGAATAAACTGATAAAACCAAGCAAGTCCCCTGCGATTTTGTTTCGGCGATCCTCTGGCTGATGCTCGAGTTGGCATGATGACGTAATTTTCTACAATAACCTGACAAAGAAAAGTAAGTCCTCCCGACCAATGAGAAAGCGCCTTAAGATGAAGTGGACCAGTGAGAATCCATGTTATTGCTGCTGTGCAATATTATTTTCCTGTGAAAATGATGACGAAATTTCGGTCAGCAAAGGACGTGTTCGGCTTTTTGAAAAAGAGTTTTCTTCATGTACTTTCCTGCCCACCATGAAGGATCCTGTAGATCTTCCGCCTACGCGGCAACTTCCACGAGGTGTGGAAACAAACAAACAAACTATCCTATCCTATCCTATCCTATCCTATCCTATCCTATCCTATCCTATCCTATGGTCGTAGGGGCACCACAGATGATCGTTTAACCAGCATACTCCATCTCTCTCTGTCCTCAGCAGCCCTGATGGCTTCGCTCAGTGTCAAACCAGTCCATTCTCGAATGTTGTCCTCCCACCTCTTTTTCGGTCTCCCTCTTCTTCTACCTCCTTGCACTGTGCCTTGCAGAATAGTCTTTGCAAGGCCTGATGATCTGGTGACGTGGCCATACCATCGGAGTTTCCGTTTCTTCACCACTGTGAGCAGGTCATCGTGTTGTCCAATGGCTTGTGTGATGGTCTGTCGGACTTCGTCGTTGGTGATGTGTTGGGTATAGGAAATGCCCAGAAGTCTTCTGTAGCACCTTATCTCCATGCTTTGTATTCTTCGTTGTAGATCTGCTGTGAGGGTCCATGCTTCGCAAGCATATAGGAAGATGGAGATGACAAGGGAGCGCAGCAGTCTTACTTTGGAATGTAGAATGATGGTCCTGTCTTTCCAAATGGCTTCAACCTTGTCAGGGCAGCAGTTGTTTGTGCGATCCTGGAGAGGACTTCCTGTCGGGACACATTGTCTGATACAATGGCTCCTAAATATTTGAAGCTATGCACTGTGTTGAGGGATTGGCCTTGGACTTTGATGTCCGTGTTGATGCCATTGGTGTTGTTGGTCATCATTTCGGTCTTCTCTGCACTTATTTCAATTCCACAAGCTTTGGAGGTGGTGTCAAGCCTCTGTACCAGCTGTTCAAGTTCTTGTTCCTCTCCAGCCAATCCATCAATGTCATCCGCAAAACGAAGATTGGAGATTGCTCTACCGCCTATGCTGACTGTGCCTTCGTGATCTGCAAGATCATCTGACATGATGCGCTCTAGGAAGATGTTGAAGGGTGTTGGAGAGAGTAGGCATCCTTGACGCACACCGATTGTTGTTCTGAACCAGTTCCCGATGGCGCTGTTGTGGAGGACTGCACTGGTAGCCTTGTCATACAGGTTTTTGATGACTTCATTAATTTTAGGTCTTATGTTGTACGCTTTCATTGTTGCCCATAGAGCTGCATGTCAGACTCGGTCAAACGTTTTCTTGAAGTCTATGAACACATGATATAGATGTTGATGGTGCTGTAGGTATTTCTCACAGATTATTCTGAGGTTGAAAATCTGTTCAGTGGTACTTCGCCCTGCCCTGAATCCTGCTTGTTCTTCAGCTATGATTTGTTCAGCTTGGGGTTTCAACCTGTTGAGTAATATTTTCAGGAGGACCTTGCTGGGATGGATGATGAGGCTGACGGTGCGGTAATTTTCACACTCCTGAAGGTTTGAAGGTTACCTTTTTTGGGAAGAGTGATGACAAGCGACTGGGCCCATGGTATAGGCCACTCTCCACTCTGCCAGATCTTGTTACAGATAATGGTGAGGGCATCAATCATCGCTTCTCCTCCTGCTTGTAGCAGTTCCGCGGGTATGTTGTCCACTCCCGCTGACTTCCCTTTCTTTAGCGATTGCACTGCTGCCTCAACTTCTTCCCGGAGAATTGGGAGGATTTCTTCTTCTCTGTTCTCGGGACATGCTAGAACTGATGGGTCTCCATTTGGTGTATGGTTGTAAAGGTCAGAGCAGTACTCTGTCCATCTGTCCAAGACTTCTTGTTCTTCTGTAAGGCGTTTGCCAGACTTGCTTTGGATCGTGGAGACTTTGGGCTGTTTGAAACTTGTCAGCCGCTTTACAGTCTGGTAGGCCTTCTTGCTGTTGTTCTTGTTCAGACTGTTCTCTATTTCCTGGCATTGATCTTCTATCCAGTTCTCCTTTGCTGTGCGCATGCCTTTTCGGATGTCATTGTTGATTTTTCGGTAGACATCAGCTCCCTGTGAGGTGTTCTTTTTCTTTCTTTTTTTTAATCTCTCTTCGTTTATCACACAGATCCAAAAGTTCAGGTGTGATCCACGGCTTCTTCTTTGGTCGGTACTTGCCAAGGATCTCAGTGGCGGCATCTGTCACAGCTGAGTTGAAGGTGGTGGTCATGGTGTTGACATCTACTTCACCAGCCCCCAAAATGAGCAGTGGTGCAAATTTCCCTTCAATTGTGGCCTGAAATAGTTCTGCCACCTCCGGGTCTTGCAGTTTGTCCAGGTCGAACTTCAGTCTAGTGCAGTATTTACTCTCTTCAAGTGGAGCCGGAAAGACATCATCAAGAGATCGTGGTCACTTCCGATGTCTGCTCCTGGAAAAGTGCGTGTCCTGCCAATGTGGATGCTTGATCTGAAGCGTTTCTTGACCATGATGTAGTCTATTTGGTTGTGATGCTCCCCCCGGGACTGTGCCATGTCCATCGTCTGTAGTTTTTGTGGAGACCAAGCGTGTTTGCCAGTACCAGATTGTTGTATCTGGCAAACTCCAAGAATCTCAGACCCCTGTCATTTGTCTCGTTTTTGCAGTGGGGTCCACATGTGTCTCCCCAGTTGTGGTGCGCATCATGGCCAACCTTGGCATTCCAGTCGCCTTGCACTATGACTATGTCCTTCTTCGGCACTTGGTCAAGGACCGCCTGTAGATTTTCATAAAAATCCTCCACTTCGCTGTCGTCATAGTCTGATGTGATGATGGCGATGTTGAAAGGGGCTGCTCTCAGGCGGATGGTAATGAGTCTACTGGAGACTGGACGGCAACCCATGACAGTGGCTAGAATGTTCTTGTGGACCAAGAATCCAACGCCGTGTTCGTGCAAGTCATCTCTACCGCTGAAATAGAGCTTGTGGCCTTTTTCTGTCGTTGTTTCACCTAGGCCTTTCCAGCGCAGTTCGCTAATGCCTAGAACGTTCCATCGATAGCGGTCCAACTCGTGGGCCAGTTCTTCTAATTTTCCTTCCGCAGTTAGGGTCCTGACATTCCAGGTTCCTATGACGATGTTGTTTCTCGTGCGGATCTTGCTAAATTGTCCATCAGTAGCATACTTAACACCTCCGTCCTGGTGGACAACGGAAGGCGCGGTCCTTGAGCCGGGCGACGACCTATCCGGTATGGAATTAGTGGATAGTGTCATCATGCATGTAGTGTGTCTTGGGCAAAAAAGGACCTGGCGGTGCCCAATCCTCTCCAGGCTGTTGGGCACAGCCGAAATCCACGAATACAGTGTGGCTCGCCTTGGCCCCGAGCACGTGGTCGTTGAACCTGTAGCAACGTGAGGTTCCTCGCCCTGGCCGGTGACTTCTGTGTAGAAGACTTTAGCCCAGTGATGCCGTGCTAACATTACCCCTGTTAGTCGCCTCTTACGACACGCCGGGAAACGTTGGGCCTATTCTATTCAGTGCCCGAACCCACAAACAAACAGCAACAAATATATTACAGACACACAAGAAGGGCAACAAAATACAAGACATACACGTGGTGTAAAGGCAGGAAGATCGCTATAATAGGAAACTGAAAGGAAAATAGTTTTGTATTTTTAAAATTAAATTGGCTGCATCTAATATTATTTTGAAGTGAGAGCAAAAAAAACTCATGACTCCTGCATACCAACCCATGAATATTAAGTGAAGAATGGCTAAAAAGAATAAACAGGTACACATATACACTCACTGTAACTGCCGCACCCACATCTTACAAAACCCAAATTATGTGACTCATCTCGTCAGACTTTTTAACAAAGAAACGAAACGGCCTATGGGACTTACTTGGTTTGGTGAATTTTGAAAACAAGGATTTACTTAATAATAAACTGACAAAACCAAGCGGATTTGACTTACTTGTTTTTGTGAATTTTTTTAACAAGGATTTAATTCAATAATAAACTGACAAAACCAAGCGGGTGACTTGCTTGGTTTTGTCATGTTCTCAACAAAGATCTATCTCAAGAATAATCTGACAAAACAAAGCAAGTCCACAAATAGTCTTAAAACATCAAATCTATCAAACATTTCTTTAACATTCAAGGTATGCACTCTTAAATCGAGGAATTGCATTATAATATGCCCTTAAACTTCCAGAAACGATCGCGTAATACAGCGCAACACAAAACGTCGATTTTCTCGAAAGTAGGTTTTGTGGACTTGCTCGGTTTTGTCAGTTCACGGCAGCATTCGGTACTGTAGGAGTCGGTCAGTCTCCACGTAGCAGAGAGAAAGAAGGTGAACGCGCCGCGCTGACTGGGTCACGCGTAGGCAAAAGGTAATGTTCATCCGTCCGCATAATCTGTAGAGGGTGTACGTAAGGTCAGCTACGCTGTATGGGGTATACAGCCACCAGGTACTGTATGATCTGCATCTATATAACTTTCTGTACATCGTACATATCTTCATTTTATATATCCTTTGCTCTTTCTTTCAACAATGTACACAGGCTTTTGAAACTAGTTCCACAATTCTTAGAATGTTCACACAACTGCTTTGTGCTTCCAAAGTAGACTAAGCTTACATAGGGCTACAGACTGTAATAACACATTCCCTAATTATTTGATCTTTGCACCGTTTTGCTCGTTTTTAACAAGATGTGAAACGAGACCAACCTTAATGCAAAAAAAGTCTACCAAGAAAATAAACAAATAACCTCTCTGTCTCTGTCTCTCTCTCTCTCTCCAGAACCAATAGCCTAGCTTTTCTCCCCTTCCTTTTTCCTTGTCCTTTGAGCAACGTGACCCTTTCTTTTCCTCTTACCCTTCTCAGGTCTCATGGGCCACGCCGTCGCTTCCTGCTCTGATGTGTTGACACTCTGCTGCGTCATAGTCCGTTAACTCTACGTCACTCTCGTCCCCAGGGGCGTCACAGGACTGGCTGGCTGGCTTCTGCCCCAAGCAGCTTTCTGACCTCGTTACTGCAGCCGGCAAAGCCTCGCGGATGAAGAGTAAGAGCTAGAGCGGTGGCAAAGGAAGTAGAAAACTAGAATGGTTTATTCAGTGTGAAAAGGCAGTCTACATGGCTAACCACAGCACAGGGGACATAGATTGTGTAGCGGTGTCACGGTTGCAGTCACAATGACAATCAAAAATCAACATCAGAAACTAATATTACCTTTGGCAACGCAGCCAATCAGCATGCGCTTTTCCAACACACCTTTTTTCTATGTCCTGAGATTGCTCGTTTGGCACAGCGATTAGATAGCGTACATTGAGAAACATTAACGTTCTCCATTGTGGCTGCTCGGGCACTCTGGTATGTTAGCGACTAGCAGGCAACACACAGTGACAAACTAAATGGTGTCAAGAGAAGCGACGGAGCAAAGAACTAATTCACAGCGGTAAAAATTATTGTTTGCATTAGCAAACTTTCGTAGGACTTTCACCTAGTTCAGGGAGGGATCGGGGTTATTAACGGTAGATTTGGTGTCGGTATGTTAAATAGAGCCTGAAAGTTCAGTCTATGACCTTAGGAAGGTATGTGCACGGTTATATCAAGGAATCTATACAATCCAATTTTGGCCCTCTTCTGTGACCTTGACCGTGAGGCGAGGTCGCCAAAACTTAGATTTTGTTTTTTCACATTGGTCATTGGTCCAACGGTCGCAAGTCCCTGATCAATGCGTTTTTTACAAACATCTGTGAAATACTTACTATTTTGACTATAATTTGTCGATCTTATGATCTTGACCTTGCCAATATGTACTATTCAACCACTGAAACATTTTAAACTCTTATGTAAGGAAGCATCAATTTAACCAAATCTGGCTTTGATCTAACAAATAACTCTCGATAAATGCCAAGCAGCAGACTGGATGGGCTTTGGCCTACATGAGGTATTCGGTGGGTTCTGCTGGGCTCCAGAGTAAATTTGCCGTTCAACAGTTTAGACGAATCGATATAGATTCTAAGTCTATAAAACAAATCTGAAGATCTATGGTTTCAAGGGTACTCTAGGTTTTTGGACTGTAACTTAAAAACGAACCGTGCGACTTAGGGTTTTTATTTCTTTTTTTTCTTTTTTTGTTCGAACGCTCCCACATATTTCAAAAAAAAAAACGGTCACTTGTACTACATATGAAAGTAGTAAAGCGTCACTCGTCACTAGCCTCGTCATTGACCGGTTCTATTTTCTCATTTTCTTGAATTACACAGGGTTACTGTATTTGCGTGTTACTTTACGGTCATTGAATGGCTGGTCCTGATTTGGCTCGGAAGAGTCCGCTGGACCTAAAGCAATAATCATGTAATGTAATGTAACGGCCATTGAAGGAAGATAATATTGGTTTTGTCGTTGTTGAAATTAATTGTTACCGCCGCAGCTACTGCTGATGTTCCTAATGATGACGATGCCATCTACTACGCTCCAGTGTAATATTTGTTTCTAGCACGTCATATTTATGACCTTATTTCCTACCTAAAACACCTTGAACTAAAATACACACTGCCCCAGTAATAGCCTGGCATTAGGGTTGACGTAGCGTTTATTGGATAAGGAAGAGCAGATCCTTAAGAAGACTGCTAGGCGCGCTGGATGGGAACTGACGTTGTGGAAATGAGCAGCAAGGGCTCAGCTCCCAAGGGGAACATCCCATCGCGAAGGGGACCTCCATGGGCACCGTTTGTAAGTGTCGGTTTGAAGTTGGACAGAGAAAAAAAGAACTAACTGCTTACAAGCACGTTTTGTTGCCTTAGTTCTTCCACTTCACAATGCGTAGCTGAGATGAGGCTCTGGCCCCTCATTAGTGTGAGAGGTTTCTCGGCGGGACTCAACTCCGCTGTGTCCTTCAACTTTAGAAAGCCTTGCAGGAACACAACACAAGCACGCAAGCTGCACAGACAGACAATCACTCAGACAAGAGGTTAACGAAAATCAAAAAACGAATAGCCGTTCTTGTTGCTTGTCTTTTAACGAGAAAACACATTCTAAAATTGAGAATCGATTTGCCAGTTTATTCTGTCCTGCAGCTCGACCCTTCTACCCAGTCTCCAAAAATCGTTTCCTAAAGTGAAAATGGAGAAAACAATCGCGAAGCATGCAATCCTGCCATCTAAAGGGCTGGTAACAATTACTTCAGACGACCCTGAAAGCGGGCTTTGATAGCGTGGAACATGTCAGGTAAGCAGAAACTAACACACAGTAGAATGTTCGTAATTGTACAATCCTGTCCTAAACCAAAGCAAAATTCAGAAGCGATTGAAGAAGATGACGAGAAAGAAGATGTACATAATTTTATTGTACTTTATTTTATTTTGTTCTGTCTTTGTAGATATCCGGAATATTGAATTGAAGTTTTCTTCTTGTTCTTCTTTTTCACATGTTCCTTCTACTTGTGTGTGTGTGGGTGTGTGTGCGTGTGTGTGAATGTGTGTGTGTGATTGTGTGTGTGTATGTGTGTGTGTGTGAATCTTTATCTTCGATCGAGGAAACAGCAAAGCATATGGGTTAATCGAACAAGGGCACCGGCCTTTCCCCATCATTTTATTTGGTGCATGTAACTTCTTCTTCTTCTTCTTCTTCTTCTTTTTAAAGTAAAGTTTTTAGACACTTTTTTTTTCTAAGGGTTCGAACGCATTATTCGTTTATAAATTAACTTGATTTTAAATGCCAGCAACGCGCCTGTTGCTCATGGCACTGACGGTGAACACTAGACCTTACAACCGGGTGGTTATTTCAGTGCTTAGTGGACGAGGATGTTAGACAATTAAAAAGAGTCAGTTGATCTCCTTACCTGCTTAGCACTGCTCACCTACTTAGTTCTTGTAACGATAAAACCAATCACGATTGAAATAATCGGTCACCCATAACCTTCTATTATACCGGGATTAAAAATCCAAAGGTCTTGTCATCAAGTGACGGGTTTCTTCCACTGGCGAAAGTGCCCTCGACATGTAGTATTAAGTAGAGGAGGGAAATGGGTTAGGCAATATGGGAAAACAAAGCTTTATGTAGTCTAATTGGAAAAACACAATATAAGCTTTTGTTCCATTGTAGTCTAAATAAGCTTTTGTTCCATTGTTGAGTTCGAGTTCGTGACGAGTCTTGTTTGTTTTGCTGTGTTTTTTTATTTTTGTCGTTTTTTTATTTTGTTTAATTTGATCTCGTTTTGTTTGTATTTATTTTTGGTTTCCTCAAAAGTTCAGACTCCAAATCCCTATAGCAGTGAGGGCTGTCAGAACTTTAAAAAAAATTTATTTTAAATATCTTCATTAAAGCGATTTTTAATGTTTGTTTTAAGGTGTCATGACATTGAAGTCAGCGCTTTCGAATTTGGAACGAGAGTTGAACAGAGTTGGTGCAAGTAGGAAAGGTTGTGTGATGCGATGCGACGCGTGCGGGTGTGTGTGTGCGTGTGTGTGTGCATGGAGAAATGGGGTGCTAAACTTGCCTTTTTATGCACACAATGGGGCTTTTAGCTAGCGCCCCACTTTTGTTTCCAGAACCCCACTTTTCTAAGTACATGGGAGTGCTCTTTTAGCGCATGGAGAGTGCTGTTGTAGTACATTTTAAGTAAATGGAAGTGCTTTAATCTGAGACGGGGTGATTTCTGGCCAAATTTGAAGTAAAAGGGTTAAGGATAGGGTTAGGAGCCGAAATAGTTCAACGTTTTGACGGGAAAAGCCTTTACAAAAATAATTCCTACATTTTTACATGAATTCTGCGCTATTTTCATAAATAAAAAAAACGACATTTCATCCAAACCCCAGTTTGCCATGAATACACGCTCTCTGTGTTTGTGTGTGGGAGTTAGAGCTCTGTGCGTGCGTGAGTGCTGCGTGTGTGTGTATGTGTGTGCAGTCGCGCGACAACTCAAAGCTATCTACAGACAAAGACTCATTTGTCACCCGCAACAACTATTTAAAGTTATCTACAGACTAAGAAAACAAATCATGGGGTATAATATCCGAAATACTCCCAGATAATTGCCCTCTTCATTATATGCATGAATTTTCAAGATCCATGAACACATAATATACTAGTCCTAATGCACTTAGGATCTAATCTTCACAACAAAACTGGACATTTGCAACGTCAACGGATAATTTTTTTTTAAAGTATCATTATCGTTTGGGAGATGCATTCATTACCTGACTCTCTCTCTCTCTCTCTCTCTCTCTCTCTCTCTCTCTCTCTCTCTCTCTCTCTTGTCTATTTTTCTTCCTCCTTTCGTTGAACGATGTCGAAGATAACATCATTAGCAAAACAGGATGTCTTGACACCCAACAATCATCTTCTCCCATTTTCGCCTGCTTAGCGAGAAAATTCCTGTTAAGAAGGTCCACTTCAGCGTATCCACTCTTGTGTTAGAACAGGTTGATACCTATACAACAGCTGGTAGGCCGCCGGATCGCGAACTTGTTTTTTCCAACCTAGTTCCAGTCACTTTCCCGAAAAAGGCAATTACCGAAGTCGAACGAAGCTCTCCGAGTCGAGCGAAGCTATCCGATGTTTTACGAACGAATGCTGGCAGGACTACGTGAAACCACAGGCTTGGAAGTCTCGTCTTTCGTAGGCCTCAATTACATACTATACTACGTACGTATTTAGGAGTTTACAAAGACAAAAGAAAAGACTTCAGCGCCTGTGGTGAAACATCCGTGCATAAAAATAGCCGCTGCTAGATCTAATTCTATTTCGATCTGCACCGCTTCAAGCTCAAGTCGAGATTTGCATTTTGAAGCAGTTAGTATTATTATTATTATTATTTTATGATGAATAATATACTGACACAATTAGTAATAAGGAGTAAAAGTAATACATAACACATAAAGCACACATACAACGATTTCACATCTATATCAACAATAAAACCATGACAAAACTTCAAAGCGCTATGGAGACGTTGGTGTCACTTCAGTACAGCAAGGCAAGGCAAGTTTATAATGGTCTCAAAAAACAGTGATATTTTTATTGCAAGCATTAAAGCAATTATTTATTTAACTAATATTATTCTTTTTAACTAATACAGTAAATTTGTTATATGTATTTCAATTATATGTATTTTAATGAGAAACAAGTATTAAAAAAATGTTGCGTGGCGGGCGGAAATTTATAAATCATCTGAAAACTTTGTTAAATCTATAAGAAAAAATAACCAGTAACACCACCATCTGAATATTTTGGGTTACACCCAACTTCAGCAAAAACAAACAAAACGTCACTGACCATATTTACACCATTGAGCACGCACAACAGCACACTATTCTTTTTTATTTTTTTTTTAAAAGTAGGAATTATAATAATAATAATAATAATAATAATAATAATAATAATAATAATAATAATAATAATAATAATAAAAAGAAACTAATAATAATAATAATAATAATAATAATAATAATAATAATAATAATAATAATAATAATAATAATAATAATAACACACAAACAAAACAAATAAATAAATTAAAGATTTAACTAAATAACTATACTACTACTACTACTACTACTACTACTACTACTACTACTACTACTACTACTACTACTACTACTACTACTACTTGCTAAGTTGTGGTCTCAATTTTGTGGTCCTGATTCGGCTCTTTGCAGTCCGCTGGACTCTGTAAGCAATGAATAACTAATAAGCTTTTAATTTAACTCTGATCTCGAGTTGTCTTGATTTTGTGGTTCTGATTCGACTCTTTGCAGTCCGCTGGACCCTGTAAGCAATGAATAACTAACTATTAATTTAACTCTGATCTCGAGTTATAAAAAAAAAATTCGCTTAGCCTATTCGTCCTTCTCCGGAAATTTCAAGATTCGAATATTATGAAGTATAGGCCTAAATATTATCAATTAGAATAGATATATTTATACATTTATTTACGTATAAAACAAACAATACAGGTCTAATAATTATATGCAGCTAGTGAGCTTCTTCGCTGCGCGGAGACTGACTTATAATATAATAATGTAGATTAAGCCTATGTATACTGTATAACAGTGTCTACTTGGTTCTAGGCAGGAAATGGGCAATGCTATTATTAGCCTTTACTGCTGAGAACTAACAAAATGCAAATCAAGGAACGCAACTATTAAATATGGTCGATAATAATTATGCTCATATTATGCTCATATTAACAAAGTATACCGTTGCGAAATGCTAAATCTGTGTAAATCGAACAGAATTAGAAGCAACAGCGATCATTTTTAATGCCAGCTAGTCGTAGTCATGCAAGCATCATTTCGTAACACATCGGAGAGCTTCGTTCGACTTCGGTGATTGCCTTTTTGGGCGAATGACTGGAACTAGGTTGGAAAAAAACAAGTTTGCCGCCGGATCGTCCGTTGATCTGCTTAAATTGCAAATATATAAAAGACCGACTGATCGTATGTCTATTTGGCTGGCATTTTGATCGGCTAATAACTTGATCTGTCGTTGACGCACGGATTACATTAAAAATGTATAGGCCTATATTGTGTAAACCGTCATACAGCTTAGTTTGCATCAGTTAACGTCTTTTCACCGAAGACATTCTTACCTAATATGATAAATCTGTCCGATTGTCTGTCTTAATTTCAAGTAAATTCCTGTCTGTGTTATTATTTGTAGCCCTGTATAAGAACTTTCGCACCTCTAACCTAATTGTGATTGCGCGCAATCTGATCATGGTATTTAGTGAATGCTTCGTCTAATTGCTGAATTACACACATAATTATGTCTGCCTAAGTACGTGACTGTTTGCCTCTCCGGATAACAAGCGGACTATTTAAAAGTGTGTCTTTGAGCAGCAGCAGCAGCACAACAACAACAACACTAATAACAATACCACAATCATCATCAACAGCAACTGTTTTGTCTTTAATATAGCACTCCGTTACACGTTTCTGCTTATAATACACCGATTGCAGATATTTTGTTGGAATATTCTACAGAAGATGTAACAGTGTTTGTCTGTTTGTCTACTTCTGTAGGCCTACTCTGCCTCTCTGTGACTGTTTCACTAGACCAATCCGTTTTAAAAAAATAAAATTTAATAATATAGTTGCTAAAGGCCATGATGGTGATTATGACAACGACGACGATAACGACGACGACGACAAGATGATGATGATGATGATGACGATAATAATAATAATAATAATAATAATAATAATAATAATAATAATAATAACAAAAAACAACAACAATAATAATAATAATAATAATAATAATAATAATAATAATAATAATAATAATAATAATAATAATAATAATAATAATAATATTAATAATAATAATAATAATAATAACAATAATGATGATACTACTACTACTACTACTACTACTACTACTACTACTACTACTACTACTAATAATAATAATAATAATAATAAGTGCCGATACGTAACGGGTGCAAAGTTCCCTCGCTTGCTGTCTCTCTCTCTATCTCTCTCTGTCTCTCTCTCTCTCTCACACACACACACACACACACCAAACACACACACATATACATACCCTGTATTGCAAACAATAAAGAAGAAGAAGGACAAAAAAGGGAGAATAAGTTGGAGGAGAATTAAGGAGGAAGAGGAGGATAATGTTCCCAGATTTTAAAGATACTGACGGTCATGTCCTAGGCGTGTAAGTGCCAGTTACATAAAGACGACTGAGGCGTTTGACGATGTGCCTAATAATGCAACCTGGCTTTGCCTTCAGCTGAAAGAGCGCTATATAAGAACGATACAATACGTTGGAGGCATAGGTAAAGTCTAAGTATATATCAAACTTGAAGCAAATCCCTCCAAATGTTTAGGAGATAATAGGATTAGGAAAAAAAACAACAAAATATTATGAAGTCACCATGATGAAGTCACAAGATGATATAATATACGATAGTTTCGTTTAAAGCTCAAGGCATCGGTACACTCTAATTATTACATAGGAAGTAAAAAAAAAAATGCATTAATTAATTTTTAAAAATTTTTTACAGATGAGGTTAACATGATTACGTCAATCGATTCGCATAAGATTAGTTTTACCTTGGAGCCTTAGGTAAAGTATTTACCAAACTTGAACCAAATCCATCTAGTAGTTTGGGAGAAAATATGATTATTTAAAATAAAATAATTAAAAAAAACAACACAATGACGTCACCATGATGACGTCACACGATGACGTAACTCAATATACCATTGCTTTGTTTAAAGCTCAAGGCATCTGTACACTCACAAGTATATCAACTAACAAGTTAGTATCTCGTATTGCCCCCAGTCGACGTGCGGTGGTCCCGTTGCCCTTGGTTTTATCCACAAGCTATCCCAAACCTAAAAATAGAATAGAGAATTCTGGGAAATCTGTTCAAGGGAAGTAACTGATAACTAGCTACGGTTGAAGTCATGGTCGCCATTTTTCGCGAAGATGTGCTGGCTGAAATTAAACGACAGTTGGGAGAGGAACTGCATAGTTTTGGTAGTGAACAAAGGCTTTGCTCAATTATCGAAGGAGAACACGATGGATTTATAGAAACATGCACACATATTATATGTGAGCTCAGTGCAGGCGATCGTGAGTCGCTTCGATGTGATGGTTCATTTATCGCTTGCATCACACTGTATAATGCACATGCAAGTTCTGTCAAAGATATGATGATTTGAGCATATGCTCGATTCCGTACCGATTGGAAGGTGGGGTGGAAAAATTCAATCATGGTGATGATCAATCCTATTTTGCAATGGTGGTTAGGCCTACTTTATTGACTGTATGGTCACGGGTACTTACCTCTTGTATTTTGTGTGCTTTTTGTTCTGTCGGCCTTGAGTGTTTGCGTCGCCTTGGCTCGTTGTACTTTGTTGTGGTCTCGCTCTCTTTTGATTTGTGAAAGCAAATTCAAATTACATTGTTTTTTAGCAAGCATGCGAGGTCAAATTAGACGAATTCAGATCTAACCAATCTTCTTGTGACGCCATTTTGCGTGTGTCTCGTATGCCATGCACTAATCGCGAAGAGTCCTGCCGACGTCATTTCAGAAAATGATTTCCCTACCCATAACTCCCCTGGGTTTTGAAGTTTCTAAAAAATTATTTTAGGCCGTCGACGCTCTATGGAGCGCAAAGCATGTAAAGGGAAGCAACCGGTTGTACGCGCACGTCGACAGAGACATAGAAGGGAGATGCTAACTTGTTAGTTGATATACTTGTGGTACACTCTAATAGCATACGAAGTTAAAAATTAAAAAAAAGAAAGAAAGGAAATGCAATCAAAAAATAAATAAATAAATAAAGACTGACGTCGTCTTGATTACGTTACTCGATTTGCACAAGTTTGGTTTTAAGTTGGAGGCATTAGTACATGTAAAGTAAGTATATAGCAAACGTAAACCAAATTCCTCAAGCAGTTTGGGAAAAAATATGATTAGAATTTAAAAAACAAACAAACAAACAAAAATTATGAAATCACCGTGTTGACGTAACACGACGGCATTACTAAATATACCATAGTTTCGTTTAAGACTCAAGCCTCTGTACACTCTTAATTACGAAGTTACCAACCAAAAAAAAAAAACTTTTTTATAATGACGCCACGATTATTACGTCACTCGATTTGTTGCAAGTTTGGTTTTTACCTTGGAGGCACAGAAGAAATCTAAGTGCTTACCAAACTTGAACCAAATCCCTCCTGTATGTAGTCTGGAAGAATATAGGATTAGACAACAACGCAGCAAATTATGACTTCATCATGAAGACGTTCCTTACCACAGGTCTACATCTATTGATCTTTCCCTTGCCACTCCAGATATTGCCTTAAATTCAGTTTGGTGCCCCTTTGACGATTGTTTAGGGAGTGATCATCTTCCAATTATTATCACTTTGAATGAACAAGAAACAGAACAAAGACAAAAAGAAGATAAGATACCTAAATTCAAATATAAATATGCAAATTGGGATTTCTTTAAAACATGCCTAGAAAATAATGATATTAATAACGTTCATGATGAGGATATAGAAATTTTTTACTCAAAATTTAGAGATTCTGTATTGAAGGCAGCAGAAAAAAGTATTCCAAGATGCAAACAAAAGAAGCGAATATCTCATTCCGGAAATGTGTGGTGGAACAATGAATGTGAAAAAGCTGTTAAAAATAAAAAGGTCACATATAAAAATTGGATTAGGAATAAAACATTTGACAATTTTACAATCATGAAACATGCTAAAATATATTGCAACAGAATTATTGCCAGTGCTAAGAAACATTATTGGTCAGAATTCTGCATGTCAGAAATAACCGAGTCAAAAGATATGTATAAGGTTTGGAGAAAAGTTAAAGAGATGAAAAATGGATTTAATCTACAGTCTTATCCTATTAAATTGCAAGACAATATTTTCCCCTCATCTGAGGATAAAGCAGAAGCATTTGCAAAACATTTCTCAGTAAATTCATTGTCCAATAGTCTTGATTTACATATACAAATGTTTAGAAAAGAAGAAGAAATCCAAGCAGAATATGAAGATCCTATACCAGATAATTTGCATTATTTAAATGCTCCTATTAATTATGAAGAGTTTTTAGAAACTTTACAATCTTTTTCATTAAACAAAACTGCTGTTGGTCTAGATGGTATCTCTTATCAATTACTGAATCACTTGCCAGCTACATGGAAAAAATTGCTACATTCATTATGCCAAAGATGTTGGCAAAGTGGAATTCTCTCTACTATCTGGAAGAAGTCTGTAGTTATTCCAGTAAATAAGCAAGGTAAGTCTCGTGCGTCAGTAAATAGTTATAGACCAATTGCATTGACGTCTCAAGTTGGAAAATTATTAGAAAAAATAATTTTAAACAGGTTAAGTCAATTTTGTGAAAAAAAAATAATCCCTACAAATCAAGCCGGGTTTAGAAAGGGTCGGTATACAACTGATCATCTTGTTAAATTAACCAGTCATGTTAAGAAACAATTTGCTCATAGAAAAAGTATTCTTGCTGCTTTCTTTGATATCAAAAAGGCGTATGACAGTGTTTGGCATGCTAGACTGCTTTATAAATTAAAACATATTGGAATAAGTGGTCATATGAATCATTACATACACAATTATTTAAGTGGCAGATCTATATGCACAAGAGTAGGGAATGCTTATTCAAATTTTTATAACATCGATATGGGAATACCTCAGGGGTCTATTCTTGCCCCTTTATTGTTTTCAATCCTCATTCATGATCTTCCCACATTTATTTCTAAATCAGCAAATGTAGTTCAGTATGCGGATGACATTGCTATGTGGATTAATACGTCTCTCAGAAAGCATACTAAAAAGAGAGTAGTAATGTATGTACAGAAACTTTTCCAAGAAGAACTTAATAATCTTTCTAAATTTTTGAAAAATAATGGTCTGGAACTGTCTACTGATAAAACGTATTTGATGCTTTTCAATAATGGAAATAATCCTAAATTATTACCTGTTTTGACATTAAATTGTGAAGTTCTTGCTTACAAGCAGCAGGTAAAATTTCTCGGAGTTTACCTAACACCAAAGTTGAACTGGAAGTTACATATTGAGCATTTAATAACGAAAGCAAGAAAAACCTTGAATTTATTGAAAATTATTAATATGCAAATATGGGGTCAAAACACTAAATCCCTATTACATTTAGCTATATCTCTAGTTCGATCAAAGCTTATTTATGGTCAGGAAGCATATTTTTCAGCAAATAATTCATTATTAAATAAATTACAAAGTATTGACAGTAGGGCTATTAAAATTGCATTAGGAGTTCCAGTTCATGCTAACACTCTACGAACATACCAAGAAGCTGGAATATTATCACTAAATCAACAACGTCAACTGGCTACTTCCAAATATGTGTTAAGATGTTTATTTGTTCCAAATTCGGTGTATGATGAAATATATATCGACGCTACAATATTATCCCAAAAGAACAAAAAATATGAAGTACTTGCAGCCAATTAGAAACTATACAAAAGACCTTTTTGATAAGTGTGACATTGGTATCACATCAGTTTCAGTTCTTCCATTAACACCATTGATTCCACCATGGGAGCATTTATGTGCACATATTGATATTGACTATAGCCAAACTAAGAAAGAGGATAATCCTAATTTATTAGTTACTGAGGTAAAAAAGCATATTGAAAGTAATTACAAAAACCATATGCAGATTTTTACTGATGGATCAGTTCTAGATTCTTTGGATAGTGGATCAGCATATATTATTCCTGAATTAAATATCAGAAGGTCATATTATTTAGGAAGGGGATTTTCTATATTTACAGCTGAGCTTTATGCTATTTTAATGGCTTTAAAGTTCATTATGTCGTCACCTTTAGAATTATTTGGTATATTAGTATGTGTTGATTCAAAAGCGGTTCTGTATGCATTAAAACAGTGGAACTGTAAAGATAGAAGGGAGATTATCTATGAAATTAAACATATGATACATTGTGTGATTTCTAGAGGAATAAATATTGATTTCTGTTGGATACCATCACATTGCGGAATTCATTGGAATGAGGTATGTGACAGATTAGCTAAGGAGGGAGCACAAAGGTCGTCAGATTCTATAATTATAACAAATTTGAATATGTGTAATCATGAAATGTTTTCCTTACTAGAAAAGGCAGTTTATCATGAAAATAACATTAAAAATATATCTATACTGAATTGTTCAAGACCACTTTTTAAATTAATATATATAAATTAAGAATGAACGCATGGAACACTAAATACTCAGCTGATATTCAGTGTATATGTAATACAAGTCTATCAGTACATCACCTTCTCTTTGAATGTTCAGTTTTAACAGACATATTCAAAGTAAATGGACATAGTATAACTAAATATGGACATTCTGTAGACATGGTTCTATATCATCCAAATGTTACAGACATTGTGAAAGTTATTGCTAAATCTCCTGTTGGTAGACTCTTATAGACTGTTTTGAAATTCTGTTTTGAAATAGTTAACGTGTTTTAAAAGTTGCATTTTCAATGTCTACTATCATCAAAATGTGTTATCCAAATGTTACAGACGTTGTGAAAGTTATTGCTAAATCTCCTTGTTACACTCCGTTTGATGTTGATGTTTTCTATCAGTATCTGATTCAGCCCCGATGCTTGAATTCCTGATAGTTGTGTAACTCAGATTCGTTTATTCACGCAGCCCGTCCAAACAGCATACAAGTCACAAAGTCGACGTATGAAGTTTTCCACTTTTATTCAGCACACACCAACAACTGCATACAATTCTCAATTCAACTCAACAACTTTCACAGCAACTTTCCAAATCACTATCAACAACTTTACTATCTCAACAGCAACTCGGCACACGATTAAATAACCTCTCTCTCTTCCGGAAGAATTTCGAATACCGTAGAAATGACGCACTGCCACCAATCGAATAAAAGATCATCATCACTGACTTACGTCATACATGTCAAAAGAATGTTCTCCATTATCTACGTCCATCAAGAAGCTTCGATCGCTAGTAAACAAACGGATCCAGAAGATTCTCCAACAATATCGACTAACGAAAATTATCAACGTTATACAAAGCCTCTCCTAACAACAATGCAAACTCAAATCAAAGGTAAATAAACTCCATTATTGAATACTTTGCAAAACGAAACGATTAGATCTATCGTACACGCTTCCGACATACTTTCGTTCGCGTTTCAACGTAACATAACCCCCCACTCAAGAAGAAATTTACCCAATTTCTTTCAACAACGTTGAAACGTAATGCACAAACAAAGTCCACAATTGAAACTAATTTAAGACTTTCTGAATACTGTAATTGCGCTCAGCTTATCTACACAGAGTCAATGGTTTTCATCTTCAAGTCTATCATTACCAATATTCTTAGTTCGTCCACACAGTCAATGTTCTTTCGTTCGCAAGGAGACGACGCCCTTGTCAGTTGCGGTCGTCATCGGCCCAGGGTCAAAGACGATGATCACGTGGGCTTCCCTGGAATCAGTGCGTCCTCCGTTGTCTCCTTCTTCCATCGGATGTCCGACGCAGTCGACGTTGTCAGCTCCCAGAATGCATTCGCTGGGTCTCACGGCCGGGTTGGCTTCTGCGGGACGGTGGAACAGCTCCCTCAAGGTCTGCAGATGCTCTTTCCAGGTCTGGGTGTGGACTTCATGTTCGACCAAAGTCGTAGAGCCTGGGACATCACTGAAGCTATGGGGAAATTCGCCCATAAGGTCCTTAAGCTCCAACTTTTGACCTTCTGTCAAGCGTGGTCCTAGCTTAACATCATCGATGCCTTCTTTGCTGTGGAAGTCTCCCAGTTCCAACAGTTCTTCGCTGTCAAAGCTGTTGTCGATCTCAGCTGCTGTTGCCACATGCACAGTCTCTGATGGCCTTTCCACGTACAGCTTAAGGAGGTTGGCGTGGTATATCTTGGAATGCTGGCCGACCTTCACCTTGTAGTCGTTGATCCCCACCATAGTCTCCACTTCGTACGGGCCTTTCCACTGCATCAGCAACTTATTGTGATCAGTAGGTAGCAGCACCAGCACTTTGTTGCCAGGTTTAAACTTCCTGTTCACAGCCCTACGATCGTAGTAGTGCTTTCCACAGTCTTGGGACTTCTTCAGGTTTTCTCTGGCTATCTCGAGAGTCTGCTCCAGCTTCTCCCGTAGCTCAAACACGTACTGGTAACTGTTCTTCACCTCTGGGGTGTCTACTTCTTTCGTCCACAGTTCTTTTAGGATGTGCATCGGCCCTCGGATGGTTCTTCCGTACAGCAGCTCGAACGGAGAAAAGCCGGTGGACTCCTGCGGTACTTCTCTGTAGGCGAAAAGTAAGGCGTTGATGTAGCGATGCCATTGTCTGGGCTGCTCGCTGCACAGTTTCTTCAAGGTGGACTTCAACGTAGCATTGAACTTTTCGACAAGAAGCCCGTTGCACATTGGATGGTAGGGTGTCGTAGTTAAATGCCGGATGCTCAGCAGTCTGTTGACCTCCTTCATGCAGTCAGAGACGAACTGCGTCCCGAGGTCTGTCAGAATTTCTTCAGGCACTCCAAGTCTACTGAACATGTCCACCAGTGCCTCTGCTACAGTTTCAGTGTCAATCTTCAGTGGCACTGCTTCTGGGTACCGAGTCGCATAGTCTACTAAAGTCAGTACCCATCGATGACCTTCTTCACTCGGAGGTCTTATTTCGCCGATTAAGTCTAAGGCCACCCTCTTGAAAGGTCGGTCGATCAAAGGCATTCTCTGCATTGGCACTTTAGGGACCCTTCCTCGAGGTATGGTCTTCTGGCAAATGTCACATGATCGACAGAAACGGCTGACGTCCGCATGAAGTCCTGGCCAGTAGAACACCGCCTGGATTCTGTCTGACGTCTTCTTGATGCCTAGGTGACCTCCCATGATTGAGTCATGCGCTACTTCCATCACCTGGCGCCTTAGGGGTAACGGTACCAAGACTTGACGCAGTGGTTTACCTCCGTTGACCCTCGGGTGCTGGAAGATTCTGTACAGGATCTTGGCCTTCACCTCGAAATAGACCGTACCACTGCCTTTGGTCACGTGGTCTTGGCGGTTCCTGTACTTGTTTAAAGTACTATCAGCTTCCTGGAGCTGGATCAGCTTATCTCTGTCCACGATGGCAGCTTTAGAGTTGTCGGCGACCTTCAGTGGCGTAGACGTCTTGTCTCTCTTGGCCTGGGCCCTGGTAGTAACAGCACCGACGATCTCTGGTCGGCAGGGCTGAGCCGGAGTAACCACATTGTCCCGTAGCAGCTCTGTAAGGTCTCCATCGGGAAACGGCAATGGATCCTCCTCCACAACTTCGACGTGTTGGGTTGAGGCAGGACTCCACTCTGGATCGGGGTCGTCGGGTCGTCTCGCGCCGTCGATATTCCCGATCATCAAATCGTACAGCGGCTTCCAGGCAAACCGCTTCGACTTCGCCTATGTTGAAAGGGGTGTTGACATGAATCTTCGCAACTGGCGCTCTCACACATTTGCTGTCGGCCATAAGTGTCCATTTTGAATCGCCAGTGAACTGTTCTTTAGCGATTAGGTCTTCTCTGACGATGACCCCACTGCAGCCAGAGTCTCTTAAAACAGTCACTTCATGATTTCCGACGCGTCCCTTGGAAACAGGCATGTTCTGTACGGTCACAGCTGCGCTGGCGACGACGGGGATGGATTTCCCGTTGGCAAGGAGAAGTTGGCCATCGGTTATGCACTCTTGCACGTCCGCGGGAGTAGCTGCGCGCTCGGTCTCACTCGGAAGAATGACGCTCCCGCCGCACACTTGATGGTCAGATCTACTGGTTTGCCGTAGATTGGAGAAACGTCTCTGTCGGTTGCCCGCCGCTGCATTGTCCGTACTGCTCCGCTGTCCGCTACTTTTGTTTTGAGGACAGTTAGCCGCTCTGTGGTCTGTAGCGTTGCAAGTGAAACAGCCTCTTGAATGCCCTTCCTTGGGAGGAGGCGTGGAGTCCGTCTGTCTCTGGTTCGTCTGGCTCCCCTGGATCTGGTTCACATGGTTTGCAGTCTTCTGAAAATGTTTCGTCGCGCTGGGTGGCCCCAGGGTCTTCCCATGAGCGATGAGATATCTTTCAGCAGCCTCAGTCACATCTTTAAGCGTCTGCAGCTTTTGTTCTTCTAAGTGGGTCGCTAGGTCCTTGTGACAGGCATTGAGAAATTGTTCCTTCACGATCAGGTCATGGAGACTGTCGTAAGACTTGCTTTCGCCTGATAACTCCACCCACTTGTGTAGATATGACGACAGGCGCTCCACAAACTGCTTTGGCGTCTCGTCTGACTTAGGCCGGCATTCACGGAAGCGTTTACGGTAGCCCTTCTCTGTAAAGTTGTAGCACTGCAATAGGGCCTCTTTCAAGACGTCGTAGTTTTTGGCGTCATCGTTCGACAGTCTGGTGTAAACTTCGAGCGCTTGCCCTGTCAGAAGTGCACTTAGTCGAATCGCCCAGTCTCGAGGTTGCCAGTTGGAGCTTTCGGCGAACCTTTCGAATCTCGCCAGATAGCTGTCGATCTGGTCCTTCCCGTCGACGAAGGCTGGCAATTTTGGAGCCATGCGGTCGCTGACGACTTGTGGCGCATGCTGATTGTTTTGGATACGCGCCAACTCTAGCTGGTGCTGAAGTCGTCTCTCTTCCATTTCTCTTTCTTCTCGGCGTCGCTGCGCTTCGAACTCTCTTTCTTCACGCCTGCGTTGTTCTTCTTTTTCTTCTCGGCGACGCTGTTCTTCCTTTTCTTCTCGGCGTCGCTGCTCTTCTAATTCTAGACGCTTCTGTTCTAATTCTATTTCTCTTTCTTCACGCCATATTCTCTCTTGAGACTTGACGTACTCCGTCAGCTGTTTTCCTTTTAGATTTAGTTCAACTCCTTTCTGCCAGAAATCAGCCATCTTAATGCTTTTCTGGAAAGTTCTTTTCCGGAAAGTTCTTTTCTGGAAAGTTCTTTTCTGGAAAGTTCTTTTCTAGAAAGTTCTTGACTGTGCTGCACTCTTCTAGACTGTTCTAGAACAGCACGCTTTCTGCAGTAGCGCTGATGCTTGTCACTAGTCGCTTTCGCTGACGCAGGCCCCGCTGTCCTCGTCGTATGCGACGCTGCACCACGCTGGTGTTGATGTACACGCTCCTGTGCTGAAGTAGACGCGACGTCCGCTCGCCGCTCTCTGTAACACTGGCGATGTAGCTCCGAGACTGTCCCTCGACGTAGTCCTGCGGCAGCCACGTAGTCCCGCTCTGTTGTTCGCTCACGAAGCAACTCTTCGGCGACTACACGCCCTTGCAGTCAACCCGAATCTATCGGATGTAGTCCCAGTATGTTGGCCCCTCTCGACGCAACTCGTTGGCGGCTACCCTCGATGACTGCCTCTCGTAACGTTGACTCGCTTGTTGTAGCAGTTGAACCCTTGGCTATGGCGTGAATCGCGGCTTGTGGTGGTTGTGGTGGTGGAGGTGGTAGTGATGGTTCTTCTTCTTCCTCATCTTTTTCCATCGGGTTTTAATGCTGCCAAAATGCAAAACATAGATGAATTCTTCCATAACGACGACCTCTGTGTATCCGATTTTTACGGTGAAGGCTGAGGGATTTTCCTACACAGAATTGGGGCAAAAAAAAACAACAGTCTACCCTGGAGACTCATACATCCTTATTGAATGTTTCCTTATGCACTGCAGAAAATGCACCCAAAAAAAAAAAAAAAAAAAAAGCTTTTGGTTACCGATTCTCAACAAGGGCAGCTAGGCTTGTACCTTCATAATAGCGCAGCTCTTTGACTACTGAGCACCAGTTTGAGCGACTGAGAGATCGAGTGGATTTCTTTTTTGCCTGCGGCTCCCCCTACCGAACTCTTTGATTTCAGATGCTCAGTATTAGCAGCTGAAGATTGAGTGAATTTTCTTCTCTTTTTTGTGTGTGTGACGTTGGCTTTCCCTGCTTCCGAAAATAACTGTCCTAATGCTTGCCTGTGACGTGAACGCGAGGTGGCGATGACGCCATTCCTCGTTGCTTGCCATTATCGGGGTGTCTGCCGTAGAAAGGACCCATCAGCCCAGCTTTTTTTTTTGGCCTGCAGCGATTTGGGGTTTGTGAGCCATCCAACTGTCTCTGAGAAGTATCAAGCCGAAAGGGTGGATTTTCCAGTATTATTACAAGACTGGAAGAAGAAAAAAAAGGCACAATCACACACGTACATATATACATACATACACACAACCATACACACGCATGCACGTCCACACACGCACGGACGTACATAAAACACACATACAAGCACGCGTGCATACAGCCTCATACCGCAAATACACTGCTCCAGTTCTCGTCTCTCAATGCCTCCTTTCTCCCAAATAAGATTATAATTATAAATAACACACACACACACACCCACACACACGTACTTGTTAATTGGTAGTTTAGCGCACACACACACAGCTATATTTTTTGTTTTAAACCGACCCGGGAGCTTATTTTAGTTTTAGCTACATTGCAAAACGAAACACTTTGAGTCTGTTGTTTACAATCTTTTTTTTTTCTTTTTTTTCAGGTGGTGGTGTGTACAAACGCAGAAGCAGAGAAGCAAGCAAATCCCTTAAGTGATTTCACGACACAGATTTTGAATTTCCGGAACCTCGCTATGCAAAACACCCGGAAATGGGGAGCAGTATCGGCTTTCAGTATCAGCTTTGACAATCTGCGAGTCGCTGTTGTGTGTGCGATGCGACAGGTGATGCGATTGACTGCACTGTCACTCTCATTCCCTGATTTTCCTTTCATGCTTCTAATGCTAATGCAGCACTGTGCATTTCGGGTCAAAAGGCCGGAAAGGTCCAGTTGCGGATGAATGATGAATGGAAATTTAATAAGCGCGCAAGGCACGACCGCAGCGTTGGATGTTTTAGCGTGATGATACAAACGGCGCCACTTAGGGCGAGAAGTTTCAACTCGAAAGAATTGTGAAACGCGCGGCAAAAATCATAGGTTGCGTAATTATCCCTCGCGTCCTTATACAGCACGCGTTTGGCAAGAAGGGCCAGCAACATTACTGGCGACCCATCCCATCCAGCCAACCATCTGTTCGAGCTCCTCCCGTCAGGCAAACGCTTCAGAGCACTAAAAGTTAGAACAAGCCGGTTTAGACGCAGCTTCTTCCCCGAGGCTGCCCTCTCACTACCAGTGTCCTCAGTTATCCACATAGCATGAGCTAGGTGTTATACTTAAACGCCAACTTATTAGTTGCGATAATGTGTTAGAGGTGCAATTCTGATTCTTTAATGTATTTTATTTTATTACGTTTTAATTTAGATACCCATGTGGGTATGCGTGAGTATGCGTGTGCGTGTGGGGGTTGCGAGTGGGCGTGTGCCTGTGCTTTACTCCTTAAAATAACTTCCTCTATTAGAGTATTTTAATGTTTTAATGTCCAGTGGAAGGTTGTTTGTTGTTGTAGAAGGACTGAATGTTTTACCGCATCACCAAAACAAAATCCTATGTATTTTAAATTCATTGGGTAATAAAGTGTCTTGACTTGACTTGACTTGACTTGATGTGACGAGATGCATTTGTGTGGTACTCACTTAGTATTCTGTGACGGTGGGTTCTATTGTTGCTGGGCTCTGCACAATGGAATGCTATTATCCACTCGTCGTTCGTCGACGGGAATCGGCTAGATAGATCGCCCTATGACTAATCTTAATACTTGTATATTTTTGGGCCGGTCTGTGTGAGGATGGGGTTACAGAGATAGGGAGAAAAGTGTTAAAAAAAAGATTCACTGACACACTAGCTCTCGCACGGTTATGAATCATAGGTAGTCCAGCCACTTGTTAACAGTAAATATCACACATCTAGTTCCTCTACTCGATACCCAATTATCTAAGCACTACCTTAATTTAAATGTCTAAAACGTGATATAACTAGGATTAACTTAACAGTCCAAAATTCACTTCGAGTAGTTCAGAGAATGGGTAGATCTTTGATGGATCTATTCTGCTACTGTTCTCGATACTTGCTACTGTGTCATCCCTGGGCTTTTTTGTTCTTTTTGGCCTAATGTTCTTTTCCCGGAAGAGTGGACTACCGCACAGTCCCTATAAATCAGTGTTCGTGCACTTATTTTATTGAATTTAACTGGAACGTCGAAGTGCGGTGCTGCTTTCTCCTCGTCTCGTTTGTTGACTACTCAGCTATCGGAGCTCAGTGTTCGCTGCTCAATTGCAGGCCGAATGTCTGGGTTGACTCTCAGTGGGGTCTATTTCCTGCCGCGGACCAAGCCTGCTCGTCTGCAAAACATAAGACGATTTTCTGCAACGCCTTGCTTACAAAGGGAATGCAGAGCGTCTCACTGTTGGCAGAAACAGCCCTCAGCGAGATAGCCTTCACTTATACAGATAAGAGACGAACAATCTTCTAAGTCCGTGGTCTACTGGAATCTCCAACATAATTCATATATATATGGCTTAAATAAACACAGGGAGAAGTAATTAACGATATACACCTTCTCAGGTACAGCCACTGGTCTGCAATAATACCAATATGAGAAACAGCAGTGGTTCAGTAGGGGCTACCTCATGGTGTCGAAAAACGGTCGCGTGGGTCAGCCACGTGGTCAAGTAAAGTTTTACCAACATTCACAATAATAAAACATGCAAGACTTCACAAGCATAATCCAATAATAATATTGTAAGCCACGCACACGCCCGCGAGGTCAACTCCCTCCACCCCAACCACCCCCCAAAAAGGGGGGAGAAGCTCTTTCTCCCTCTAAGAGAGGGGCCGAGAGCAAAGCCCCTGCTTCCTCAAATCTTGTCAGGATAGCGGAGCAACCAAAGGGGGCCAACGCTCGCTCTCGCCCTCTCCCCACATCCCCTTCCCGAGGAGGGGAGGAGGAAGAAAACCCACAGCGCCATGCGTGGCCGACAAGCTAATATATAAAAATAAAATCAAATACAATAAAAACCTCTTCTCTCTTGTCTTGTCTATGTGTTTTGAATGCATTTTTCTTGCGATCATGTACATTTATATTTTCTCCGACTCCACGGTCAACTCCTATATCAACGACCAGGATTGGAGACCTCACGTACACCTCAGTGTAAAGAACTTCTTCCCAATCTCCCTCCTGGTCCATTACATTCCACAGACCGTGGAGCCGACAAAATCTACTCTGCCTTGCTTGCACCCGTTTTATTGTGTTACTTGTCTGTTATGCCTTGTGTTAATAATTCCTCCACAATAAGGGAAAACATTCACACATTCTGTCACTCGCAGGAAAGTTAGAAAGAATTTTAATACAATAACAAACAGATCTAGCGCAGATAGAAACGATACGAAAAACCACACGAACAGAATACTAGTATGTTACACTCGGTTTGATGATGGTGTTTTTCTTTATCAGTAGTGGATTCAGCCCCAATGCTGAAGTACTGATGAGTGTAGCTCAGATTCGTTTATTCACGCAGCCCGTCCAAACAGCATACAAGTCACAAAGTCGACGTATGAAGTTTTCCACTTTTTATTCAGCACACACCAACAACTGCATACAATTCTCAACTCAACTCAACAACTTTCACAGCAACTATCTCTCTTACAGCAACTCTTTTCACAACACACAAAGCATCGAATATATAATTTTTTCTATCCTTCGAGATGACGACAGTTTGTTCTAGAAATGACGCATTACAACTAACCAATCAGAATTAAAGATCGTCATCACTGACTTACGTCATACGTCTCTCCACACATACCCCGAACCTTCTCTTAAGGCCCGGTCTCAGTGGCCGATGGACACAAAACGTATGCAAAAAGGACACAGCGGACGAGCCAAATTTCGGGGGTAGCTCCATCCGGTTTCATCCGCTCCAAAAATGGACAAAATTGGCGAACATTTGCGAAAACAAAACGGAAAATAACGGAAGTGGGTAGTATGTGGCGGGGATGCTAAACGGATGTTCATAGGATGCCTAGAGGATGAAAGTGGATGACAGCTCCGAAGGGGTAACCGGGGATAATGGCGAAGCAGGCGCATAGCGGAAAGAGCGGATGCATAGCGGATGAAGCGGATGCATCACGTACGCCTAACGGAAACAAAGGGGATGCCGCGCGGATGAATATAAGATACAAACCGTTCACTGTGCATGCGGGGGGTATGAATTGCGTCAGCTCCATGGTTATAAAAGAATGCAACACGCACGCAGTCATACGCTTATGTGTCCGGGGACGTTAATCTATTTTAACTAACTAAAAAAAAAAAAGCAGTCAGCATACAGCGGAAAGACGTGCTGGCGGCTACATCGATATATTTTATCAAAACCATGGTGCGTCAGTCAGGCAAGAAACAGAAGTCCCTGCCTACTCGTTCAAGCCCTGGCAAGGTGAAAAAGGCCAGAACCAGAACCCCACCCTCTGCACCAGTGCCTCAGGAGGTTGCGCTGCTTCTTCCCTTCACGTGAAGCTCTGTTGGGGCCTTGTACATCCACAGTGTCCATCAGGTTACGTCCTTGCCTCCATTCACCAGGCTCCATGTCCCCGTTCCCTTGTTGACGGTCGACAAGTCTGTTCTGCAACACTGGGTATCAGGTGCGCATGAGATTGTGCAGGATGCAGCAAGCTTCCACGATTCTCCTCACAGTCTCTGGGTCATGCTGCATGGTGGTGAGAAGTATCTGGAACCTGTTGGCCAGGATGCCGAAGGCGTTCTCCACCACCCGTCTTGCCCTGGACAGCCTGTAGTTGAAGATCCTCTCTTTAGGGTGAGGTGTCTTGAACTGTACGGCTTCATGAGGTAGGTTCCGAGGGCGAACGCGTCATCACCAACTATGAAGTAGGGCACATCTTGTGTGTCATTGGGAAGGGGGTCTGGGCCTGGAAACCCCATGATGAGGTTGCGTTCCAGCCCATCATTGAGGTCAATTGCGTTGTATATCTGGGCATCTGAAGCTGACCGGTTGCCTGAAGCATCGATATAGATGAACTAGTAGTCAGCATCAACCATGGCAAAGAGGATGATGCTAAAGAAGCCCTTGTAGTTGTAATAGGTGGACCCTGAGTTGGCTGGTGCTTTGCAGGCCACGTGCTTCCCGTATATGGCTCCAACGGTGTGGGGAAAATTCCACCTCAGATACCAATCTTCTGCAAGTTGTCTCCAGCCTTGTTCAGTGGTGGGGCACCCGAGGAGCTCGTCCGCGTATTCTTCAATGATGGCCTGTACAACTTCTCTCACGACATTGCTGATGCTGTTGTGTAGCATCCTCCATGCATACTGCATGTTTCTGTATGTGGTTCCAGAGGCTAGGTGCCGCAGAGTCAGTGCCACCCTCAGTCCAGGGTCCAGATTGGGATGGAAGTTGATGCTTGGCTTGGTCAACCTGGGTCTCAGACGCTCTACAAGTTCGTCAAACATGGCTGGTGGCATTCTCATGAAGTGATGGAATGCACGAGGGTCTTCATTCCTCAACTCCACCATCAACTGGTGATACAGTCCAAACTCCATTCTTCTCTCGATCCATTCTCGGACCCACACAGCTTTTTGACGTCTTCTTCTTCTCCTTCTGTCTAAAACTTGAGACAGTCTGAACAGGTTGTGGTTCTGCTGTTGAATGAGCGCAGCTATCAGATGGACTCTTTGATCATCCATGGTGGAGAACAATCGATGATGCTGAAGACCAAGACCGAGGGTGATGAGGTCTGTACACCACAGCGGCTCGACCCTTACTGAGATCCAGATGATTTTCTCCTCCATTTTATACAAAATATCGGGAGTCCGCAAATTGTCCTTCTACATACTCTGGACATCCTAAATATACGAGATACATTCCAGATACAAACGTTGTGTCTGTTTAGAATACTTTATATACGAGATGCATACGCTTACATCCTTTCTATTTCCGTGCTGCTAACAATGTATAGACGTTCCATGTACCTTATCTTTCCTTTCTCTTTCCGTTTTCACCTGCAGCGGATGCGAGTCGCGAGGATCCCCAGAGGATGCAGAGAGGATACAGCGGACGTTTAACGGATGTTTACGAACATAGTACGTTTGCTGCTCGTATGTGTCGCGGATTTACATCGTACGTTCATCCGTTCTAAAAGTTTTGTGCAGCTAAAAACATTTTGCGCGGATGAAATCACAGTGGACGGATGCTCAATGGATAGAGCGTATAAAACACGAATGCAATGAGTACACAACGGATGCATAGCGGTTTCCAACGGATGGCAAGATTATTTTTACGTTTTACATCCTCTTTGCATCCGCAAGTGCACTGTGACCGGGGCTTTATTTCGACAATCATCCCGAAACTTCGATCGATAGTAAACAAGGAGATCCAGAGTATTCTCTAACAATATCGACCAACGAAAATTATCCACGTTATACAAAGCCTCTCCTAACAACAATGCAAACTCACATCAAAGGTAAATAAACTCCATCATTGAATACTTTGCAAAACGAAACGATTAGATCTATCGTGCGCGTCTCCGACATACTACCATTGGCGTTTCAACGTAACATAACCCCCCACTCAAGAAGAAATTTACCTAATTTCTTTCAACAACGTTGACACGTAATGCACAAAGTTCAGAATTAAAACTTATTTCAGACTGTCTCATTTACTGTCAATGTCACAGTTCATTCACACAAGGTCAATGTTTCTCATCTGCAAGACTGTTTAGATATTGCCAATGTTCTCCACACAGTCAATGTTCTTTCAACCGCAAGGAAACGACGCCCTCGTCAGTTGCGGTCGTCATCGGCCCAGGGTCAAAGACAGTGATCTCGTGGGCTTTCCTGGAGTCAGTGCATCCTCCGTTGTCTTCCTCTCCCGTCGGATGTCCGACGCAGTCGACGTTGTCAGCTCCCAGAATGCATTCGCTGGGTCTCACGGTCAGGTTGGCTTCTGCGGGACGGTGGAACAGCTCCCTCAAGGTCTGCAGATGCTCCTTCCAGGTCTGGGTGTGGACTTCATGTTCGACCAAAGTCGTAGAGCCTGGGACATCGCTGAAGCTATGGGGAAATTCGCCCATAAGGTCCTTGAGCTCCATCTTTTGACCTTCCGTCAAGCTTGGTCCTAGCTTAACATCATCGATGCCTTCTTTGCTGTGAAAGTCTCCCAGTTCCAACAGTTCTTCGCTGTCAAAGCTGTCGTCGGTCACAGCTGCTGTGGCTGCGTGCACAGTCTCTGATGGCCTTTCCACGTACAGCTTAAGGAGGTTGGCGTGGTATATCTTGGAATGCTGGCCGACCTTCACCTTATAGTCATTGATCCCCACCACAGTCTCCACTTCGTACGGGCCTTTCCACTGCATCAGCAACTTATTATGATCAGTAGGTAGCAGCACCAGCACTTTGTTGCCAGGTTTGAACTTCCTGTTCACAGCCCTACGATCACAGTAGTGCTTTCCACAGTCCTGTGACTTCTTCAGGTTTTCTCTGGCTATCTCGAGAGTCTGCTCCAGCTTCTCCCGTAGCTCAAACACGTACTGGTAGCTGTTCTTCACCTCTGGGGTGTCTACTTCTTTCGTCCACAGTTCTTTTAGGATGTGCATCGGCCCTCGGATGGTTCTTCCGTACAGCAGCTCGAACGGAGAAAAGCCGGTGGACTCCTGCGGTACTTCTCTGTAGGCGAAAAGTAAGGCGTTGATGTAGCGATGCCATTGTCTGGGCTGCTCGCTGCACAGTTTCTTCAGGGTGGACTTCAGCGTAGCATTGAACTTTTCGACAAGCCCGTTGCACATCGGATGGTAGGGTGTCGTAGTCAAATGCCGGATGCTCAGCAGTCTGTTGACCTCCTTCATGCAGTCAGAGACGAACTGTGTCCCGAGGTCTGTCAGAATTTCTTCAGGCACTCCAAGTCTACTGAACATGTCCACCAGTGCCTCTGCTACAGTTTCAGTGTCAATCTTCTTCAGTGGCACTGCTTCTGGGTACCGAGTCGCATAGTCCACTAAAGTCAGTACCCACCGATGACCTTCTTCACTCGGAGGTCTTATTTCGCCGATTAAGTCTAAGGCCACCCTCTTGAAAGGTCGGTCGATCAGAGGCATCCTCTGCATAGGCACTTTCGGGACCCTTCCTCGAGGTATGGTCTTCTGGCAAATGTCACATGATCGGCAGAAACGGCTGACGTCCGCATGAAGTCCTGGCCAGTAGAATACCGCCTGGATTCTATCCGACGTCTTCTTGATACCCAGGTGACCTCCCATGATTGAGTCATGCGCTACTTCCATTACCTGGCGCCTTAGGGGTAACGGTACCAATACTTGACGTAGTGGTTTCCCTCCGTTGACCCTCGGGTGCTGGAAGATTCGGTACAGGATCTTGGCCTTCACCTCAAAATAGACCGTACCACTGCCTTTGGTCACGTGGTCTTGGCGGTTCCTGTACTTGTTTAAAGTGCTATCAGCTTCCTGGAGCTGGATGAGCTTATCTCTGTCCACGATGGCAGCTTTAGAGTTGTCGGCGACCTTCAGTGGCGTAGACATCTTGTCTCTCTTGGCCTGGGCCCTGGTAGTAACAGCACCGACGATCTCTGGTCGGCAGGGCTGAGCCGGAGCAACCACATTGTCCCGTAGCAGCTCTGTAAGGTCTCCATCGGGAAATGGCAATGGATCCTCCTCCACAACTTCGACGTGTTGAGTTGAGGCAGGACTCCACTCTGGGTCGGGGTCGTCGGGTCGTCTCGCGCCGTCGATATTCCCGATCATCAAATCATACAGCGGCTTCTTCAGGCAAACCGCTTCGACTTCGCCTATGTAGAAAGGGGTGTTGACATGAATTTTTGCAACTGGCGCTTTCACACATTTGCTGTGGGCCATGAGTGTCCATTTAGAATCGCCGGTGAATTGTTCTTTAGCGATTAGGTCTTCTCTGACGATGACCCCACTACAGCCAGAGTCTCTTAAGACAGTCACTTCATGATTTCCGACGCGTCCCTTTGAAACAGGCATGTTCTGGACGGTCACAGCTGCGCTGGCGACGACGGGGATGGATTTTCCGTTGGCAAGGAGGAGTTGGCCATCAGTCATGCACTCTTGCACGTCCGCAGGGGTAGCTGTGCGCTCGGTCTCACTCGGAAGAATGACGCTCCCGCCGCACACCTGATGGTCAGATCTACTGGTTTGCCGTTGATTGGAGAACCGCCTCTGCCGGTTGCCCGCCGCTGCGTTGTCCGTACTGCTCCGCTGTCCGCTACTTTTGTTTTGAGGACAATTAGCCGCCCTGTGGTCTGTAGCGTTGCAGGTGAAACAGCCTCTTGAATGCCCTTCCCTGGGAGGAGGCGTGGAGTCCGTCTGTCTCTGGCTCGTCTGGCTCCCTTGGATCTGGTTCCCATGGTTTGCAGTCTTCTGAAAATGTTTCGTCGCGCTGGGTGGCCCCAGGGTTTTCCCATGAGCGATGAGATATCTTTCAGCAGCCTCAGTCACATCTTTAAGCGTCTGCAGCTTTTGTTCTTCTAAGTGGGTCGCTAGGTCCTTGTGACAGGCATTGAGAAATTGTTCCTTCACGATCAGGTCATGTAGACTGTCGTAAGACTTCCTTTCGCCTGATAACTCCACCCACTTGTGTAGATATGACGACAGGCGCTCCACAAACTGCTTTGGCGTCTCGTCTGACTTAGGCCGGCATTCACGGAAGCGTTTACGGTAGCCCTTCTCTGTAAAGTTGTAGCACTGCAATAGGGCCTCTTTCAAGACGTCGTAGTCTTTAGCGTCATCGTCCGACAATCTGGTGTAGACGTCGAGTGCTTGCCCCGTCAGAAGTGCACTTAGTCGAATCGCCCAGTCTTGAGGTTGCCAGTTAGAGCTTTTGGCAAACCTTTCAGATCTCGCCAAATAACTGTCGATCTGGTCCTTCCCGTCGACGAACGCTGGCAATTTTGGAGCTTTGTTGTCAATGATAATTTGTGGCGCATTCTGCTGTTGCTGCGCGTCATTTCTAGCTGGAACTCAAGACGCTTCAGCTCGAATTCTCTGTCTTTTTCTTGTCGCTGCTCTTCTCTTTCTTGACGCCGCTCTTCTAATTCTCGTTCTTCACGCCGTCGCTCATCTTCTCTTTCTTCACGCTGACGTTGTTCTTCTCTTTCTTGTATTCTCTCCTGAGACTTGACGTACTCCGTCAGCTGTTTACCTTTTAGATTCAGTTGCATCCCTTTCTGCCAGAAGTCAGCCATCTTGATGCTTCTGGAAAGTTCTTTTTCTAGAAAGTTCTTGACTGTAGAGTTCTTTTTTTCTGGAAAGTTCTTGACTGTGCTGTACCTTTCTAGACTGTTCTAGAACAGCACGCTTTCTGCAGTAGCGCTGATGCTTGTCACTAGTCGCTTTCGCTGACGCAGGCCCCGCTGTCCTCGTCGTATGCGACGCTGCACCACGCTGGTGTTGATGTACACGCTCCTGTGCTGAAGTAGACGCGACGTCCGCTCGACGCCGCTCGCTGTAACACTGGCGATGTAGCTCCGAGACTGTCCCTCGACGTAGTCTTACGGTAGCCACGTAGTCCCGATCTGTTGTTCGCTCACGAAGCAACTCTTCAGCGACTACACGCCCTTGCAGTCAACCCGAACCTATCGGTGATGTAGTCCCAGTATGTTGGCCTCTCTCGACGCAACTCGTTGGCGGCTACCCTCGATGACTGCCTCTCGTAACGTTGACTCGCTTGTTGTCACAGTTGAACCCTTGGCCATGGCGTGAATCCCGGCTTGGCCCCCAAAATGTTACACTCGGTTTGATGATGGTGTTTTTCTTTATCAGTAGTGGATTCAGCCCCAATGCTGAAGTACTGATGAGTGTAGCTCAGATTCGTTTATTCACGCAGCCCGTCCAAACAGCATACAAGTCACAAAGTCGACGTATGAAGTTTTCCACTTTTTATTCAGCACACACCAACAACTGCATACAATTCTCAACTCAACTCAACAACTTTCACAGCAACTATCTCTCTTACAGCAACTCTTTTCACAACACACAAAGCATCGAATATATAATTTTTTCTATCCTTCGAGATGACGACAGTTTGTTCTAGAAATGACGCATTACAACTAACCAATCAGAATTAAAGATCGTCATCACTGACTTACGTCATACGTCTCTCCACACATACCCCGAACCTTCTCTTATTTCGACAATCATCCCGAAACTTCGATCGATAGTAAACAAGGAGATCCAGAGTATTCTCTAACAATATCGACCAACGAAAATTATCCACGTTATACAAAGCCTCTCCTAACAACAATGCAAACTCACATCAAAGGTAAATAAACTCCATCATTGAATACTTTGCAAAACGAAACGATTAGATCTATCGTGCGCGTATCCGACATACTACCATTGGCGTTTCAACGTAACATAGTAACGTAGACGTTAGGCTAAAAAAACTCTTGCTTTGACCGTTCAAACGTTGAATTTACTTATTTTCTTCAACTCATGAAATCAATTTCTTTGTGATATAAAAATAATACAATGTAGCCAATATAACAATTATTTTTACACTACACACAATTTTAATTATTTCCAGGCAGCGAGAAAAAAAAATATTTTCTGAACTTCTGGGGAATTTCACATTTCAGAATTATTTCTTTCAATTTACATTGAGGGTTTTCGCGATAATAAGAGAAAATAAAATTTAATTTATAAATTACTAACATTTTATAACTAACTTCTTCAACAAAATAACTGAACAACTCCAACCTCCGAATACTATTTACAAAATTTAGAATTCTGTAAGGTAAAATAATTTTATAAAATTTACTTTCGTTTTTATATTCTTATCAATTTTGATCTAACATTTTACTGACACTTTCACTTTTCTTTTTAACGTGAGCAAGGCTGGGCTATTATCTTAGGTAAATTCTGCTTTGGTTAGGATCTAAAGTTACAAACAATAATAAAAAGACTTCTATAGTTTTTAAAAGGAAATAAGCTCACGGGTGCTAGCGGTTATCAAAACGATTTGAGACACACCATTTCTGCTCAGAAACGGTCCTTTTATTACGGCATCTAAGCAAAACATAGCCGTTGGCCAATGAGATCTCTGCCAGTGGACCGTGTTTAGTGATTAATTTCCGGTGCAAAACATGAGCCAGTTTTGTCGGACTTCTAGCATCAACGGAGCACAGGACTTATTATTAAATTACGAAAGAAAATTGGCTTGCTAAATCGGACACAGCTGGGCACATTTGACCCAGTTGGGGACCATTCTCTATACACAGGTAAGTGTCGACACAATTCAATTGTCACTCAAATACACTTCATAACTATAAGTTTTATGATGAGACCTGCTGGCAACTTCAGTTAACAACTAACAAACTGTCAAGAAAAGATTCTGAGTTCCCAATTTTCCCTCAAACTAAATAAAAAAAAACGGTGCACAGGCAACAGTAGAAAACAAATCTCGCTGGTTAACACGCTAAACTTCGAGACTTTTGGCACACTAAACATCGAATCCTTTTTATAAATAAATTAAACATTTTCACACAATTACACTCTAATGTTTCACTGCACAAGAAAAATTATGTTCTTTTACTACATTTGATCAAGCAGATTCTCTAGATTCAGTCTAAAAGTACATCAACAACAACTAGATCCAAGCAGTCACAGTCTTCTTCATATTAGGACTATTCGACCGGTCGAAGCTTCACATAAAACATAAATTCTCAGTATGCAATTTTTCCAGTCACCAAATATTCACTCAAAGCTACACAAATGAATACACAAATGCAGTAGAACTTTTCATCATTGTTATTTTTCAAATCTAAATTGCTGTTCAATAGATTAGTTCTTGGTTCTAAATATACAGTATCGTATGCCTATTCCTATATCTCACAGAAATAAAGAAAGTTATTTTGTAGCAGAATTACGGCAGTTCCACTTCATCGTTTGCTCGAATAGTATCCACTGTAACATTTCTGCATGTTTAGGAAAATAAAGTCAAAATAAAGTCAGAATGACGAAATTTTCCTCACCTTAGGCTTGGAGTTCATTTCCAAAGTGGGTTGCTAAATCTCAGCAGACACAGCAAGGGAGAAAACAAGGATAACTTCTGCTACGAATTTGTATTTTAAATGAAAACTATTTTTCTGCACATTCTTCAATAAAAAGTTTCAGGGAGTATGATAATAGATAGTTTTAGAAAAATTAATAATAAAAGTTCATGTAAAAATAAGCTCTGGCCAGTCCAGGGCTTACAATATCAATAAATCGCTGTGAAACAAAAGATCGATCATTTACCTTTTCGACAATGTCAGGCTTTGGTTATACTGGGATGAATGGATTTCACCCGTCACCTGCGTAGTCTTCTGAGAGAGAGCTTTCAGCGGGTGAGGTTTAAACAAAGAATTACCTACCTAATAATGCGGCAAGCTAAATCCAGCTATATCCCATAAGCCTTAGCGCCCTCGCGTGGGCTGAGGGATATAGGTCAGCTAGAATACCTAGCGAAAATTTTCCCCACACCTACTTAGAACAAACCTAACTTTTGTCGTCTACTAGGCATCGAATTTTAGTTACAAAGGCCAAAGAAGGATGAACTTTTAGAGGCATGAAGCCTTACTGCAGTGTCCAATCTAGCCCCTTGTGACATATTCTTCTTATCTCCATACCTCTAATAACACTGTAACAGCTCCCAGCTTAGGCTACATGTAGGTCTCATTGGTTAGACATTTCCTCAGCACCAAAAAGACTATCTGATGCTTGGTGAAAGCCACAGTTTTACAATCGACCCAAAAGTGTGTACTGAAGTAGTTCTTGTGTGATTCACCAACGTAAAATGTTCAACTAGCTCACTCATGCATTCTGGCACGTGTCATAATTATTGCAATGTATTGTGCTGTACCTTCAACCCACCCCCACCCTCAACCCTTGCAGCACCAACTTTAGGCAACCCGTAACCGGGCATTCCGAGAGAACGTACATGCCTATGTCAAAGCATGATATAGAACGTCATTTATGTTTGTGAATCAAACAGTGACTGCTTCTGAGTCAATGTTGCTAGAGCTTTCGTCATGATGTGATGCGTACGGCAAAAGTGGCACTAAAAGTGAGTGCTCTCTGGTAGCCCGGTTTAGCATCCCGGAAGTACTGTCCCCTAAAAAGTAAGTACTCCACGGAGAGTAAATTCAGACTGACTCTTCATCCCCCCCCCCCCCCCCCCACCTTCCACCCCTTTTTTTCTTTTCCCAGAAGTACTTCCCCTGTGAAAAAGTACATTTGTGTGTTTTTTTTTTTAAAACACCACAACATTACAAGCATTTCAGCAAGACATAACAGTATTGTAAAGAAATGCAGAGGGGGTACTTTTGAAACATCCCAGAATTACTTCCTTCTTGATCCAGAAATAATTCCCGGGGGTACTTCTGGGATGACCTAGATTTATTCCCTGTAATAGTTCTGGCTCATCCCAGAAGTACTCCATCCCCCCTCCAAGCCTAGGAGGGAGAGGGAGGGGGAGTACTTATGGTTCAGCCTGACTGTCCCGGAACTATTCATCGGGAGTAATCATGGGACATTGGAGGAGTACTTTTGGGATATCCCATAAGTACTCCCCACCCAATTTAAAAAAAAAAATTCTAATGATGTGTGTACTTGTGAGATATCTCAAAGTTCTCCCCACACTAAGGATTTTCTTGTTTTTCTGGCACGTGTGGGGGAGGGAGGTGGGTGTTATTGGTACAATAAACACGGCGAAATCGTCTTTTAAAAAAAAAAATGCGAATTTAAAGTAAGAACTGACAAACATGACGATAAGAAAAAGCTGTTTGGAAGTTGCTTCACTCGCCTAGTAGAGGAAATGACGTCACGCCCTCTCCAGTTATAATCAAACTCCTTGGGTATGACACAACGAGTTCTTTTAGGTGGTTTGTAGTGAAATGTAAAAAAAAAATACTTGTGTGTTTACGGTAGCATGGCCCCCAAGTTAGGGTGGATAGGTTAAGATGGATAGGTTAAGGTTGATAGATTTAGGTGGATAGGTTTAGGTGAATAGTTTGGACAACCTGTTTTGATTGTTTTGTGTTTCTGCTGTGTGTTCTATCCATATGTGGAAGTGCACAAGTGTTAGAAAAGTTTGAAAACGAAATGATGCAAACGGAGAGAGAGAGAGAGAGAGAGAGAGAGAGAGAGAGAGAGAGAGAGAGAGAGAGAGAGAGAGAGAGAGAGAGAGAGAGAGAGAAAGAGAGAGAGAGAGAGAGAGAGAGAGAATCAAATATTAAGTATGAAGAATCAAGAACAGACTAAAGGGCAGAAAGATGTCAGAAGGGGATGGGGTGGGGTAGAGGGATGTATATCATAGAAATGCCCTTTTAGGCGAGAAAGAAGTGGGGGAGGTAGAGTAATCTGGGATATCCCAAAAGTACTCCCGTTTGTAAAAACACGGACCATATATAAATAAAAATTACAAAGAGAGAGTATTTCTGGGAGATCCCTGTCCCTCGCTTAAGGGAGGGAGAGTATTTCTGGAATTTCCCAGACGTATTCCCTCTTGTCAAAACACGGAACCATCCATAAATAAACATTTAATGGGGGTGGGGGTGGGGAGAGGGTACCTCTGGGAAAAGGGTGTGGGGGTAGAAGTAGTAGGATATCCCAAAGGGAGGGGGAGTACTTCTGGAACTCTACACCGGAACTTAACAGAGAGAGTGTGTGTTGGGGCGGAGTTTAGGACGTCCAAAAGATTTCATTTTGAAATTCGGTCCACTGCAGAATTACAATAGGAGATGAGATATATTCACGTTTAACAGCTTGAAACGATCCAAATGGGTTTCGCTGTTGCCATTTACGTTGTGTCCCCTCCCCACTGTAGCGTTCTGCTTCCGGTTTTTGACAGCATGTCACAGTAACATGCGCTTTTTTTTCTCCCCTTCTGATACCTCTTCCATTAAAAAGTCGATAATTTGAACGATCATATCCGTCTCTCCATTATAATATTTTAAGCTAGTAATATTAAGATACCTCCGATATTTGGGTAAAAGGTGTTGTTGTCAGCCTCCATTTAAATGTCCACATTTTCCTTTTGGAAGGGTTATAATTCAGATTGTAAAGTGTATATCTACATATATTTATTTTAATCACCTCTTGTATTAATATATCGACACTCTGCCCCACCTTCATGATTGTATTCTTGCTAGGCTCGTCGTCTTCATGTTCTTCTTTCCTATTCTTTCCATGTTGTCCCTTTCCTCTTCATCCTCCACAACATCCTCGCCACAGTGTAAACACTACTTTATGATGGCAGTTATCTAACAGAAGAAAGGTGGGGGCCGGTTTTCCCGGTCGACCTGTGTAATTTGTAATTTCGTGACATTAGCCAACCTGCAAGCTTGAGTGCACTGCAATCTTTACTTCTATCCACGATCGAACCCGCTTTCAGAATATTCTGCGAAGCTTTCTAAAAACGGATGCAAATGTTCCAGCTAGGTGTGATGTGAAAAAGTGTAGACAATAAAGAGGAGAGCTGTGGAACAATATCTTAGAAATTTATCTGGACGTTCACAAAGAAATTTCTATTATTTATTTTGCTTCGTGCAATAAACAATTTGTTTAGCGTGCTGAAAAAAATCACCAATCTACTGAATTCTTTTTTTAAAACGGAATTTAGTCATTCAGTGAACAGTTTTTATTCAGTGTTGGGAATTAATGCAAAAACCATTATTTTAATAATCTCAAATGAAGTATATAATTAAGGAATGTTAACTGTGCCCTGTGGGTTGATGTTACTACAGGTTCAACGACCACGTTGCTCGGGGCCAAGGCGAGCCACACTGTATTCGTGGATATCGGGTGTGACCAACAGCCTGGAGAGGATTGGGCCATGCCATGTCTTTTCTTGCCCAAGACACACTGCCTGATGAATTATCACAAAGGCACAGTCAGCATAGGGGGTAGAGCAATCTCCAACCTTCGTTTTGCGGATGACATTGATAGATTGGCTGGAGATGAGCAAGAACTTGAACAGCCGGTACAGAGGCTTGATACCATCTCCAGAGCCTTTGGAATGGAAATAAGTGCAGAGAAGACCAAAACGATGACCAACAATGCCAACGGCATCAACACGGACATAAAAGTCCAAGGCCAATCCCTCAACACAGTGCATAGCTTCAAATACTTAGGAGCCATTGTATCAGACAATGGTCCGGTCCCGACAGGAAGTCCTCTCCAGGATCGCACAAACAACTGCATGCTGGCCTGGCAAGGTTGAAGGCAATTTGGAAAGACATGACAATCAGCCACCATTCCAAGGTAAGACTGCTGCGCTCCCTTGTCATCTCCATCTTCCTATACGCTTGAGAAACATGAACCCTCACAGCAGATCTACAACGAAGAATACAAAGTATGGAGATGAGGTGCTACAGAAGACTTCTGGGCAGTTCCTATACCCAGCACATAACCAACGACGAAGTCCGACAGACCATCACACAAGCCATTGGACAACACGATGACTTGCTCACAGTGGTGAAAAAACGGAAACTCCTATGGTATGGTCACGTCACCAGATTATCAGGTCTTGCAAAGACCATCCTGCAAGGCACAGTGCAAGGAGGTAGAGGAAGAGGGAGACCGAAAAAGAGGTGGGAGGACAACATTTGTCACTGCCACGACTCCCCCTGGGTAGACGCCACAAACAAACACCTTACACACGCAGACAACCCAGACAGAATGACAGTTTCCCGCAGACGTGAAGTGATGATAACACAACGAATATATATACAACTTTCAAGCTATTTATTCATTCATACCACACACTCATACACATACAACATTTACACATGAAACGAGAAAAATGGTGATGGAACAATCAATGGGTCGATGAACAATGAAATGGAAATGTCAGATGAACGAGGGTTGCTGATCAACCACGTCTAACTAGCGACTGTGCACTGCAAACGTCCGAGCACAGAGGGGGCAAGTGTCAAGAGGGGGACAAACAAAGAACGAGCCGACCTGATAGTAGGGTGTCCCCGTTGATGTCTCCGAAAGGTAGCTGCCTCCTCGTTGTGGTTGTCGCTGGACTGTCGCTGTTAAATCCGGCGTGGTGGTGTAGTCACTCCCTCCGCCGCCGACGATGACGATGATGATGATGATGACGCTGTAGTTGCGGCAGCCCTGCCGCCGTCGACGCCTCTCAGCCTGACTCCTCCTGTCGGCTACCTTGTAACGCCGAGGCTAGGTCCCGCAACAGACGTCACGATCACGCGGGAAAGATGGGGTGGTGGAACAATGGGGGAGTCACAAACGTGGACGTGGACGAATGGGTGGTGATGATGATGTGGGTCCAACGACCGGATGTTGTCGTCGTCGTCGCGCTGAAGAATTCGACGAACTTCCGAGCGACGAACAAAGACTTTCGAACCTGCAACATGCTTGCCGTATTGTTAATGTCAAGTCCACCCGATTCTGTCCCCCTCCCTCCTCACACTCTCCCCCCTTACTACACTAACTAATTCCTGTATCTTGAGGAAGCGTCACTGCTGTTCATTTCACTTCCCTTGACTACTTTCACTGTCTCTTGTAATCTAACACATAATTCAAAAACTAAATGACATTATGAATGCATGAAATGAACAATGCTGCAAATGAATACATGAAATCATCAACACATTATCCATCTTGAGCAACCGCAACCTCAACAACAGCAACCACTTCCATCCTACCTTCATCACACTTCACCCCCATTCTCCCTCCTCATTCTCCCTCCTTCAGTCGCACCCTTCCTCTCCTCAGTGCAACCATACTTCCCCCAGCCTCACGCACAGCTATCGTTCAACACCCCAAACAGCCGGCCATCGGTCATTAGCACAGTAAAGGAAGATCACCATCACACTTACCCAACGGCTCGATTGTAATAGTACCTGTAGCTAGCCACTTTCCCACTGCTTGCCTACACAGTACTCCAAGTAAGGTAATCCAGTGCGTAGTAGTCTCCGTTAGTGGACAATACCTCGACACTAACACACCACAAACTCACAAACTTAGTTATTTGCTCACACTTTTCCTCGAGCTTGCTACTACCACAGTAACATTTCCAACTAGGCTTTTCCTAGAACCAATTATCATTTACGTTAATAATTGTTCCAACCTTACTCCCAGAACCAAAATACCCAGAGAACTAAGACCGCACGTCTCTCCGTGTCTCTGCCAAAACCTGTTCTGCCTAACAGTGAACACATTCCCAAAACTGGCTGGCCAAACTATGCTGTTCAAAAATCACGCTTTCCACGCATAACCATACAACGACTTCGCGCAGTTACCACCCCAACTCATTAACTCCCCACCCGCACTTACTACTCGGTTTCAACACAGGCTGCCCTGTGACACACCCCCCTCCCAAGACGAAACTACGGAGAGTTCAAAACTTAATCTTCCACAGGGTCAGATCTGCTGAGGAAATCCGCCTCTATGTTGTCTCTTCCTGGAATCGGTCGAACTGTGAAGACATAGGCCTGCAACTGCATAGCCCATCGGGTGAGTCTGGCACTGTTGAGGTGCGTTCTCTGCAAGTACTGTAGCGGTCGATGGTCTGTCTCCAGCCAAAAGTGCCGTCCAAACAAGTACGGTTCAAACCGTTGTACCGCCCACACGACTGCCAAACACTCCTTCTCGATGGTGGAGTAATTCCGCTCCGCTGGCAACAGCTTCTTGCTGGCAAACCCCACCGGTTGCACACCCTCATCGGTTTCTTGCATCAGTGCAGCTCCTAGCCCCTGCTCAGATGCGTCTGTCCTCAGGATGAACTCCTTGTCCAGGTTCGGTAACTTGACCACTGGCTCACTGGTCAGCGCTCTCTTCAAATCGTCGAAAGCTTTCCGGCAGTCATCCGTCCAGTTGATCTCCCCCTTCTTCCCTCCTTTTGTCAAGTTGGTCAGTGGCAACGCTCTCTCAGCGAAATGTGGCACGAATCGTCTATAGTATCCGCACAACCCCAAGAACGCTCGGACTTGCTTCTTGGTTGTCGGTGGACACGTTCGGCGTACCTTGTCCAACTTGTCTCGTTCTGGCTTCATCGCTCCATCCCCCACTTGATGGCCCAGGTAGCTCAGCTCCTTGTATCCCAGGAAACACTTGCCGGGTCTAGCGGCGAGATGCACTTCCTGCAGCCTCTGAAACACGGCTTTCAACGCTTGCAGATGCTGCTCCCACGTCTCGGTCGCGATCATGACGTCGTCCATGAAATTGTCGACGTCAGCTCGGTGCAGTGGTCGTAGCAGTTTCCGCATCATGCGTGAGAAGGTCACCCCTGCAGTCTTCAGACCGAACGGCATCGTGGTCCATCTGAATTGGCCCTGCGGCGTCGTAAACGCCGTCTTGTCCCGGTCTTCCTGCTTGACAGGTATCTGCCAATATCCCTTTGTGAGGTCCAGCTTGCTTAGGTACTTGGCCTTCCCTAGCTTAGCGAACAAGTACTCGATGTCCGGTAGTGGTTCAGCATCGAACTTGACCACCTTGTTCAACCCCCGGTAGTCGATGCAGAAGCGTACCTCTCCACTCTTCTTCTTCACCAACACGATTGGTGCGCTGTACGGTGATGTACAGGGTTCGATAACCCCCAACTCCAGCATCGATTCCACTTCACTCTTGACGACTTCCATCTGTGAAAATGGTAGCGGATGCTGTCGTATACGCACAGGGCTGTCGTCGGTCAACACCACTTCGCACTCGTCCAGGTTGGTGCGCTGGGGTAGATCCGTCAGCTGACTGGCATACTGTTGACACACTTCCCGTAGTTGACTCCGGTGAAGTGCAGACAGTGTCGGGTCTATCTGTACGTCTCCCGGTCCCTCGCTTGCACGTAGTGGTATCAGTGGTACAGTGCCCTGGTAGCTGATCTCTGTCGCCCCCTCTGTCTCCGCTGGTCGATCACTACGGCCACAGTCGTTTCTGGTTCCGTTCCGCGTTCTACGTACCGTTTTCAGCAAGTTGGCGTGGTACAACTTCCTGTTCCTGCCGACTTGGACGCGGTAGTCGCAAGAGCCCACGCGCTCCAGCACCGCATACGGTCCTCTCCACGCCACCTCGAGCTTGTTGGCCTTACTGGAAAGCAGTACCAGTACTTTGTCTCCCGCCTTGAACGTTCTGTCCACGGCCTTCCTGTTGAACTGCGCCGCGTACCTAGTTGTCGCCTTGCGCAAATGCTCCTGGGCTAGTTGGCAGGTATCCTCCAACCGGTTCCTCAGATCGACGACGTACTCTGCTGTTGTACGTATCTCTGGGTCCTGACCTTCCTTCGTCCACAGTTGGCGCAACACTTGCATCGGTCCCCGCACCGTTCGTCCGTACAGCAACTCGAAGGGTGAGAAACCAAGAGACTCCTGCGGTACCTCCCGGTATGCGAACAGCAGTGCAGGGATGTACCTGTCCCACTCGCGCGGCTGCTCCTGGCATAGTCGTCGTAACATCGACTTCAGCGTCCCGTTGAACCGTTCGACTAACCCGTTGCACTGGGCGTGAAACGGCGTCGTCCGAATTCCCTTGACGGATAGCAGGTGGTGCACTTGCTTCATCACGTCACTGACGAACTGAGTCCCGTTGTCCGACAACACTTCTTCGGGAATGCCCACTCGTGTCCAGGTTTCCCACAACGCTTCCGCTACGTGTGGCGTGTCGATCCTCTTCAACGGTATTGCCTCCGGGTACCGTGTAGCAAAGTCCACCGTAACCAAGACGTACTGGTGCCCCCTTTCAGACGCTGGTCGAATGGGTCCAATCAGGTCGATGCCCACTCTCTGAAATGGTACCTCCATCACTGGCATCCGCCCTAGTGGCACCTTCCTGACTCTCCCCTTCGGCGTCGTCCGCTGGCACGCGTCGCACGACGCACAGTACCTCCTGACGTCACGGCACATCCCAGGCCAGTAGAACTCAGCCCACACTCGATCTTGGGTCCGCTTGGCTCCCAGATGTCCAGCCATGGGTGTGTCGTGTCCCATGCGCAGTACCTCCGATCGAAGCTTGGCTGGTACCACCAACTGGCTGTGATCCACTTTGTCCTGTCCTGTATACTCGCGGTACAACAGGCCCCGCTTCCAGACAAATGCCACTTGCCCCTTGCCTCGCTTCTCCTTTCCTGCCTTCCGGTCTGCTAGCTGTCGTACTTTCGCAAGCTCGCCGTCCTCCAACTGCAGTTGACGAATCTCCTTCGGCGTCGCGACGACGCTCTTGCTCGGTCCGACCACCAATGGTTCTGCAGCAACCTGCTCCTTGGCTGCCTGCGCTCTGGTCTGCACCGCGCAACACTCTGCGGCTCCCTCGACGAACACCGGCAGTGCTGTGTCACCTTGCTGTTCCGTCTTCGCCCAGTTGCCGATCACCACTGGGTAAGTCAAGTCTGGTACCACCACTACCTACACTTTCCCGGTGTAGAATGGTGATTCCAGTTGCACCCACGCCGTCGGTAGCGACTTGGACAACTGTCGAATGGCGAATCCTACGCGCCGCGTGCGTCCCGTGTACTTGAGGTTGGCAACCTCCCCTTCCCGCAAGCATATCAGGTCAGCTCCCGTGTCCCTCATGGCCGTCAGCGGAACACCTTCCACTATCACCTGGCTCTGGAACCGCGAGTCTCCCTTCTTGCCTGCCTCCTTCTCCTCCTCCAAGACGCGCAACGCTGCTCCAGCTCTCTCGCTGCGTTTCGGGCAATTCCGCTTAAGGTGCCCCTTCTGCTCACAGCTGTAGCACTCTCGCTTGTCCGGCGAGTTGGGTCGCGGTCCTGCTGGCTTGCGGCCCTCACTCTTGTCCCTGGGTGTAAAGGGTTGACGGGGTGGAAAACGTAGGTTTGTTCCCGCCCTGGCGTCGACGTACTGCTGTGCTAACGTCGCGGCCTCCTCCACCGTTGCTGGGTTGCGCTCGCGCACGAACGTGACCAGTTCTGGCGTCAAACCGTTGACCATCTGCTCCATCAGCACTAGGTCCAGTAAGTCCGCATACGTGGCCTTCTTGTTCGCTAGTCCCATCCAGCGCTCCAGGAACAACTCTGACTTCCGTAAGTACTGCTTGAAAGTCTCTGGTGGCTCCCTTCGTAGCTGGCGAAACTTCTTGCGATACGTCTCGGCCGTCAGGTTGAATCGTACCAACAACGCTGCCTTCAGGATCTCGTAGTCGGCAGAGTCGTCCTCGTTCAAACCAACGTAGACTTCCCTCGCCTTCCCCTTCAGCAAGGTCCCCAAGCGAATAGCCCACGTGTCCTTCTTCCAGTCTTGAGCCTTGGCGAACCGCTCGAACTGACACAAGTAGGTTTCTAGGTCGTCCTTATCCTCGAAGAATGGCAACCTAAGTTTGACCGTCTCGAACTCGGGTTGACGATTCCTGCGGTTCCCGGCGCCTTCCTGCAACCTAAGTTGCGCCATCGCTATCTCGTGTGCCATCTCTCTCTCCCTCTCTCTCTCTCTCCGGTTTGCGTCTTCCTCCCTAGCCGCTTGGTCTATCGCGTAGTCTAACGCTGCCTGGCCTTTCAACCCTTCGCGCTTGGCGAGCCTCAAGATCCTCTCCATCGGCGTCTCATCCGCGAACGGTCCTGTCCTCGGCGTCGGTGCCGCCTCAACCTTGTAGACTGAACGGTAAGGATTGGTCTCAAACCTCTTCGGCCTCGTTGCGTCGCTCAGGCGATCTTGGTCTCCGTAGAAGTCGGCGCCCGTTGACATCCCGCCAGTCGCGCCAAATCCCGTCACAAAAGGATCACTCACTGTGTCTCTGGCTTCGAACGTGGTCAACTCCTCGTCTGCTGACCCACGACGCGATGACCTAACCGGCGATCTCCGCTGCTCGGTCGCAGAAGGTAGATCGGTGACTCCTGAATCCACCGCTGACGTCATCGCCCGCTCGTCCATCGTGACACCCACGCGAGAACGCGTACGAGCCGCGATCGGTGACACTCCTTCAGTCTCCTCGATCGATGCCATCCTGCTTAAGGAAAGCAACAACAACCAACAACAACAAGTCAACAGTCCTACAACCCTACCTAACCTAGCCTAGCCTTAGATACTAACCTACCTATCTAAGCTATCTTCCTTACCTATCACCCACCTCCTCCCACTCAAACAGTGGAAACTGGCCTGCAAGGTAGCGAACCGGTTGGAGAGTGCAATGGCCCCCTTCCCTCACGTGTGGTCGAACCTAGGCCGGCTGTGAGCCTCCGCTAAACAGCGACCTGACTCCCTCCAACCACCCGCTGGGGTGCACACTCTCACCGAGTCACGCCTCACACACTCGGACACCACAAGACAATCACAAGACAACTTCACGTCTGGGCACACTCACACCTTACCCTGCATCTCCACCAAATGTCACTGCCACGACTCCCCCTGGGTAGACGCCACAAACAAACACCTTACACACGCAGACAACCCAGACAGAATGACAGTTTCCCGCAGACGTGAAGTGATGATAACACAACGAATATATATACAACTTTCAAGCTATTTATTCATTCATACCACACACTCATACACATACAACATTTACACATGAAACGAGAAAAATGGTGATGGAACAATCAATGGGTCGATGAACAATGAAATGGAAATGTCAGATGAACGAGGGTTGCTGATCAACCACGTCTAACTAGCGACTGTGCACTGCAAACGTCCGAGCACAGAGGGGGCAAGTGTCAAGAGGGGGACAAACAAAGAACGAGCCGACCTGATAGTAGGGTGTCCCCGTTGATGTCTCCGAAAGGTAGCTGCCTCCTCGTTGTGGTTGTCGCTGGACTGTCGCTGTTAAATCCGGCGTGGTGGTGTAGTCACTCCCTCCGCCGCCGACGATGACGATGATGATGATGATGACGCTGTAGTTGCGGCAGCCCTGCCGCCGTCGACGCCTCTCAGCCTGACTCCTCCTGTCGGCTACCTTGTAACGCCGAGGCTAGGTCCCGCAACAGACGTCACGATCACGCGGGAAAGATGGGGTGGTGGAACAATGGGGGAGTCACAAACGTGGACGTGGACGAATGGGTGGTGATGATGATGTGGGTCCAACGACCGGATGTTGTCGTCGTCGTCGCGCTGAAGAATTCGACGAACTTCCGAGCGACGAACAAAGACTTTCGAACCTGCAACATGCTTGCCGTATTGTTAATGTCAAGTCCACCCGATTCTGTCCCCCTCCCTCCTCACACTCTCCCCCCTTACTACACTAACTAATTCCTGTATCTTGAGGAAGCGTCACTGCTGTTCATTTCACTTCCCTTGACTACTTTCACTGTCTCTTGTAATCTAACACATAATTCAAAAACTAAATGACATTATGAATGCATGAAATGAACAATGCTGCAAATGAATACATGAAATCATCAACACATTATCCATCTTGAGCAACCGCAACCTCAACAACAGCAACCACTTCCATCCTACCTTCATCACACTTCACCCCCATTCTCCCTCCTCATTCTCCCTCCTTCAGTCGCACCCTTCCTCTCCTCAGTGCAACCATACTTCCCCCAGCCTCACGCACAGCTATCGTTCAACACCCCAAACAGCCGGCCATCGGTCATTAGCACAGTAAAGGAAGATCACCATCACACTTACCCAACGGCTCGATTGTAATAGTACCTGTAGCTAGCCACTTTCCTGCTTGCCTACACAGTACTCCAAGTAAGGTAATCCAGTGCGTAGTAGTCTCCGTTAGTGGACAATACCTCGACACTAACACACCACAAACTCACAAACTTAGTTATTTGCTCACACTTTTCCTCGAGCTTGCTACTACCACAGTAACATTTCCAACTAGGCTTTTCCTAGAACCAATTATCATTTACGTTAATAATTGTTCCAACCTTACTTCCAGAACAAAATACCCAGAGAGCTAAGACCGCACGTCTCTCCGTGTCTCTGCCAAAACCTGTTCTGCCTAACAGTGAACACATTCCCAAAACTGGCTGGCCAAACTATGCTGTTCAAAAATCACGCTTTCCACGCATAACCATACAACGACTTCGCGCAGTTACCACCCCAACTCATTAACTCCCCACCCGCACTTACTACTCGGTTTCAACACAGGCTGCCCTGTGACAACATTGAAAAATGGACTGGTTGACACTGAGCGAAACAATCAGGGTTGCTGAGGACAGAGAAAGATGGGGTAGGCTGGTTAAACGATCATCTGTGGTGCCACTATGACCT
>CM072511.1:139695580-139710580 GCA_036898135.1 Oncomelania hupensis | reverse complement strand
TTGGAAGAAAACAAAGTTGGTCCTTTGAAGCGTTTTTCTTCAATTATCCCCCGTTGTTTGTCTCTCAATGGACGAAAGGAGCACGCAACAGACCATCTTTGCTAAATGGTTACCTTGGCAATGAAGGGGAAAAAAATGTCTCCTTTCGCGTCAGCTGTTCGTCAGTGACATCTTTCAGTTAAGAACCTAGGCTATTGATTAGACAAGGGACAAGACTCTTCATCCATACCCTTACGAAATAACAGGCAAGGGAGAAGATTCTTCATCCTTGGCAAATAACAGACAAGGGAGAATACTGCTCTTTATCCCTACGTTGTTATTTCCCTATATGGTTGTTCTTCAACGAGGTGCAGTTACCTTTGAGAACGGATAATTTGATTCTTCATGCAGCAGGAAACAACGTAATTGATAGTTACCGATGTCGTTGACTTTAGACTTGGAAATAATTAATGTTCTCACAGAAATATAAAGGAATATAATAGTCTACTGGAATTATACAGTTATTTTGGAAAGCCCAGTTTCTGTAGTGGGATACAAATGTATTAAAAAGAATCATTCAGCACGTAATTGAGGTAAGTCCCCTATACGCTACTGTGTCCGGGGACGTTAATCTACATAACTTAACGTAACGTAATTGAATGTCCCCTATATGCGCAAAGTGTCCGGGGACTCTAATCTAGCAAACGAAACGAACGAACGAACGTAATTGGTTGATTAAACTGAACTAGATCTATTTAATAAGAAAAAACACACACACAAACACACACACACACACACATACACACACACACACAAACACAACCGTGTAAAAACGCAGAAGACGCAAACAGCATCAAGTGTATACAAAAATCTCTTTCTGCAAAAACACCATCCAGACACTTGACTTGACTTGAATAGATTAACGTCCCCGGAGACATGGCGTGTAGGGGACTATAGATAGACCTATCAACAATGCCAAAACATACAGAACGTTCCAGAATGACGCACTCAACTACCAAAATAAAACACGTCACCGGAATTACGCACTGTCTTACGTTATATATTGTTCTACAGACTTCGAAAATGTGATCGTCTGTTACTAGACCTATCTGGAATCCTCGGTCAGTTGAGAACACAAAGTTCAAAACTATCGACCGGCGAATAAATATTATGTAAGCCCCTCCAGCAACAGGCTAGATCAGAGGTAAACGCTATCATCGCACGCCTTGTGCCTAAACACAATAATCAGACTTTTCGCGCGCGACTCAATCGTAACCAACTCATTTTCGCTGTTCATGTCCGTTTTCGTGAAAATTTGGGCTTCTTCTTCTTCTTCTTCTTCTTCTTCGTTCCCTAGTTAGAATTCAAGGAACATCGCCATTGAGGCTTTTGCTTATATAACAGTTTTCTATCCCACTTGACTATATCAGTTCATTCGTTCATTTCTAAGCGCATTCTCTTGAATCCAACAAAGCTGGAGTTTCTTGATCTGTACTTTTATAAATTACACACACGAGTGATGTCGGTCGTGGAGGGTTTGTGTGTTTTGGGGTAGAGGAGTATGAGGTAGTGGATTCTGGAGTGGGGGGAGGGAGGGGGGAGAGAACTAGAAACTAACAAGAAATAGGTTAAAGTTAAGATAAGCGAGATTTAAGAAAAAAGCAGGAATAGGTTTAAAGACTGAAACAACTTCAAACAGTGAACTAATCCCTGAATATAATTCAGCAGTCTATACAATTTTAGTACGAATCCTGCCTTCAGCAAACTATTTTGTGATTGCTGGATAGTAGTGGCCAGCGCTTTGAGAAGCTGTCTGAGCTTATAAGTGCGCTATATAAGAGTAATCTCTTTCTAATCAAGAAGTCTCCTCTCTGAAAATCCTTAACGGGAAGAGAGGGGACTATAAACTGATTTTAAAAAAAAATCTCTTTCTTTCTTTCTTTCTTTTAGACAAACTCATCTTGGCATCTCAGATTGTGCAGCATCTTGCAACCAAAAGTCCACACCTTATCAGCCTCTGATCTAAGCGTCAAACACTATATGGGACTCGTAAATGTCGTTCAGGGTAATAAGAAGAAGAAGAAGAAGAAGAAGAAGAAGAAGAAGAAGAAGAAGAAGAAGAAGAAGAAGAAGAAAAGTAATAGTATAATAGTGTATTTATAATATCGCTTTAAAAAAAGTGAATCAGTTCAAATAATTTTTGTAGGCTTTAGGGGCTGTAATAAATCATTAAACAAATGGAAGTTAACAGCAGCCCAAGGCTTTTTGCTGTGTTGAAATGTGTAACATGCACTGTTGATCACGAGTTCTGCACTTTCCTCATGGTTTACCCCTCAGACCAGGAAGTTCAAGAGGAGGTGAATAGGAGACAATTAGGCGAGCACAAAAAACAAAAATAACAAAAAACGCCTCCAGGTTATTTTCTGAATAGCTACATTTTGTTTTTTCTCACTACATTCAATTTGGTTTTGTGCTGTATGAAGAAAGCATGTTTGTTAAAAAGCTGATGGTTTACAGTGAGCATCATTATAACCATGCATTCACAGTCTTGTTATCATCTTCGCAGCTATCGCCGTCATCATCATGATCATCATCATCATCACCAATAGCAGCAGCAGCAGTACCAGCAACAGCGGCGATGGTGGCTGCATCATCTCCAAACAGGCGTTCGTATCTGGATAGCGATAGCGAACGCGCCCTATCAGTACTTTTATATGAAGGTCTCAAACGCGGGTCATCGCATTTTTCAAATATATATATAAACGACCTAGAAGATTTTTTTCTAAAAGAAAGCGACTCAATCGATTCAGCAGTGATTCATACAAACGGCCAAATTGATAAAATATTATTAGTTGTTTTTTTTAAAAACCCGCTCAAGTTCTGTAACATTGGTTTTTGTTTGTTTGTTTTAAAAATTCGCACAGACTGCTCATATTTATTACTTTGGATGTTTTCATGTTGGAGCGAAAGCACTAGAATCAGTTCATAGAACTATAATAATAGCATTTTCATTTAACTCAATGACACCACACACACACACACAAACACACACACACACGTTCAACACGACTGCCCAAAAAGAAAAAAGACAAGTAATTCTTCAACATGATAGGCCTACATTTTCAAGATTATTCTAGCGTTTAGGTTAAATGTCAGAGAAACACGAATTACTTGTAAAATTGTATGAGCAATAATAGTCCGTCCATGCAATATACTCTCCAAAAGTCATTCTATCGATTGTCATATGTCCACCTTCTGTCTGGCACTCTCTTTGAATTTGGTTCGCGGGGCGTGAAAAACATTAGCACTAGTCTTAGGTGGTTTTACCACTGGTCCCAGGTACAGGCCATTATATGCTTCACCACAGTACCGTAAAGACCGGAGACAGAGAGCTGGAACCTCCAAAAATTGCCTATTAATGGAAAATATGGTTATTTATTTATTTATGTAATCGTTCTTATATATAGCGCTTTTCCAGCTCAAGAGCTGCTCAAAGCCCAGGCCGATAAAGGATCTAATTCAAGCCGCCCGAGGCGCCAACTTGCAGCCTTTGGGCGCATCGTAATAACGTTCCGACAACTGATATCAGTAGAACTAGAAGGAGGTTAGCAGTCCGTGTACAATTTCAGTGGACTGGTAATATTATTTGTTTTGCCACGCAAGCTTAAGATAACTAACTCACGTGAAATTGTGGGTTTAAAACCCCAGCCGTATCATACGAAAACCATACTCGCTCGTTCCTTGTATGGCAGCCTGTGTTACCCAATGAGTACCTACCTGACACCATGCGTCACTGTCAAGGGAATTTCGTCCCACTTGGTTTAACGGCACCAGACATCCTATAAAGGCAGTCAACTGGTTACAGTAATATGTCCAATTGCTGGTTCTCAGGAAGACAAGCAATGCCCGTACTAACATTTTTGTCATTTACAATCGGAGAAGACACACGAAGCGGGCAATGGCATTTCTTCACAGGGACCCACTTTGAATACGCCCCCACCCCCCACCCTCACCCCCACATCCATATATATTTAACATTCACAATGAATGTTGCCCCACTGAAACAAAACAGCTTACAACGAAATTATTACAACAACTCTTTCGAAGATATAGTTATTTTTTAAATCGCTACATTCCGTAGTTTTTGTGCCCATTGATAGCAACCGCTACAGTTATTAACTAGCTGATCGTAGAGTGTACTGGTGAACCCGTTAAAAAGGGGGAAATCACTCAACAGAAACGGAAAATTCAATTTTAAGCGGTTGGTTTGAGCAACGAAATACCACTTTATCATTGGTTAAAATGCCCCAATTCGAAGGCTTTGTTTGTTGTTGGCGAAAACGAGTTTACCCAAAAAATTTGCATTGTTATCACATTACACATTGATACAGTGAGCTGTCGTTGCACAGACCCACCGCTGTAGTTTGAATTTTGCATTTCGGTTGTGACAGGGAGTGATTTCTTTAGATTAACGGTACATCGAATACCAAAGCCGTGTGGCCTTTGACCCTATTTCTGAGTGAGCAACGAAGCTAAAGAGTGTGTCTTTATTGTCTGGGGTATAGGGTCTATTTGATCAACCTAAACCGAAAAAACTTTACGAGCAATTGTTCTTACGAGTTTTGTCTCTTACCGGCTTTGGTAGCTGTTATTTTTAGCTCTAGAATGTTGGCTGGCTAGCCCATAGGCTTTTGCTATTAATAGATACAAAACCTACGGAATGTATTCATTAAAAAAAATAATTATACTCTCGAAAGAGTTTTTGTAGTTGTTATAATAAGCTGCTTTTTTTTAGTTGTGCAACACTCACTGTGAATGTGAAAAGGATCTGTCGAGGGGTGTGGTCAAAGTGGGTCCCTTTAATGCAAGAATACTACTACTACTACTACTACTACTACTACTACTACTACTACTACTCATCATCATCATCATCATCATCATCATCATCATCATCATCATCATCATCATCATCATCATCATCATCATCATCATAATGCGAATTTTGGGGTAAACCCGAGCTCGCCAAACAAAACCCAATTTTTTTTTTTACTTGGGGGCCTTTTAAATTAAATTTGCTGTAGGCGGCCGTCTCGAAGTAAATTGTGCAAAATTGTTTTCTACTGTTCATGCTTAGTGTTGTTCTTCTTGTTTCTCTCGTTCGTATTCATCTTGTTCTACTTGTTCTTTTTTTAAAAAAAACTTTTGCCAGTATACTTTCCTGTATTTGTTTGTCTTCTTTTATTATTATTATTTTTTTTTTGCTTTTCTTTTTTTCCTTTTCTTATTCGTTCACTTTCCTCTACCACCAACTTCCTTTTCTTAATATTTCGCCTTCCTCTACCACCAACTTCCTTTTCTTATTATTTCGCCTTCCTCTACCACCAACTTCCTTTTCTTATTATTTCGTCTTCCTCTACCTCCAGCTTCCTTTTCTTATTATTTCGCCTTCCTCTACCACCAACTTCCTTTTCTTATTATTTCGCCTTCCTCTACCACCAACTTCCTTTTCTTATTATTTCGTCTTCTTCTACCTCCAGCTTCCTTTTCTTATTATTTCGCCTTCCTCTACCACCAACTTCCTTTTCTTAATATTTCGCTTTCCTCTACCACCAACTTCCTTTTCTTATTATTTCGCCTTCCTCTACCACCAACTTCCTTTTCTTAATATTTCGCCTTCCTCTACCACCAACTTCCTTTTCTTATTATTTCGCCTTCCTCTACCACCAACCTCGTCCTCCTACACATTAGAAAACCCTTGTGGGGATAACGGGGGATCTTTTCGTATAAATAGTTCCCCCACTTTCTGGAAATTTAGTGCTTCAAATTTCCTCTTTTATATCATTCCTTGTATTTCTGCCTTAGCTCTTCTTTTCTGTTGTCTATAGTATTCACTCTTTCAATATGTCAGTCACTTACCCTTTTTCTTGAAAACTCTACCAAAACTCCTCATTTGTGTATGGGGTCTGTTGGGTCAGTTTGGGGATATTGGATGCTCTCTGCCAAATGGCCACTAGGTCTTTCTATGGTATTGTTATTTAGCAATGTAGGCATTTTATATATATATGCGCTGTGTTAATATTTTATAATGATGTTTATATCCTATGTTGTTTTTTTGTAAACGGGAGCTTGATAAATTGGAGTAAAGCCTCGGCGTCCCCAGCATGGGATGCCTTTAATGTAAAGTGACCGGCTGGTGGTGTGTCTTCATTGTTACCATTAGGGTTTGTTTTAGCAGATCTTTTATACGTATCAGGGGTGAGTCCTCTTTCAATCAAGTTGTGATCCTGATTCGGCATTCCGCTGGACCCTATAAACAATGATTAACTAACTAATACTTTAGAAACAACAACAACAACAACAACAACAACAACAACAACACTGCCAATCAAACATAATTTTGCCAAAATATAATAGTATTGTTACTGGATAGGCCTGTTTCTGTCGCTTTGAACTTTTAATTCCTGTCCTTCTCCTCCTTTTCACCTCTTTGTCATCTACCTACTTTCTCATCCCCTAAATTCTTTGTAAAACGCAGCCCAACGCCCAATGTAGAAATACATTTTACAGCGTAGACATATCTCCGTTGACCATGTGACCTACTGACTTTCGCAGCAGCAGGGCATTAGCGTTACTTCCTCTTCCATCTTTCTTACCGGATTCCTGAAAGTCTATCGGGTCCACTTTTGCTTGGAGTATAGTTAGTTAAAAAAATAGAAATAAAATAAGGACGAGGAGGCTAGACGAGATAGAAGAAGCACATATTGATCGAGTGCGAATGCTGTAGGTGGTATGTATAAGGCTCAGTGATCCAAGGCTCAAACAATAGTTTATGTGTAATAATAATAATAATACAGGATGCTATGTACGCGCCTTTCCCCAAGGCTCAAAGCGCGGCAATCTATACCAACATACACGCTCACCTGTCTCATTTACCCTCACACACACCAAATACACATATACCACTCAAACAGGTGGTGTAAAGGCAGGGAGATCGCTATTAGAAGACGGAAGAAAATCGGATTTTTATGTTTGAAATTTGTATATTGACTGCATCCTGTCCCATTATTGAAGAGAGGGAGGAAACCGGAGTGCCCGGAGAAAACCCTCGGTGACCTCAATAGTCTCGTACCTAAGTCACATACGTTCGCCCCTTGCGGGAATCGAACCCGCGACCTTCGGCATAGAAAACCGGCGACTTATCCACTGCGCCACGAGGCCACCCCAGTAGCACGGGCGATGTGGGATCGATCCTGACCAGTAAACTGTTAATTGTGTGCGTGCTGGATCTCGGTGGCTGCAGCTCCTTAAGCATGATTTTGAACTGACAAAGTGCGCTATTAAATGACAATCCATATAAGATGGGGAAAGCAATGATTGTGTTGAAAAGTGATAGCTGATGATGATGATGATGATGATGATGATTATGATTATGATGATGAAGGCGACGATGTGGTGGTTATGGTGGTGGTTCACAATGGCAGTGTTTGGTGGTGATGAAGACGGTAATGATGTGTTAATAATTGCGATATAATAAATTTTAGAGCAACAACAATAATGATGATGGAACTGGTGCTAATATTGATGGCAATAATGATGATGATGATGATGATGATGATGATGATGATGATGATGATGATGATGATGATGATGATGATGATGATGATGGTGATGGTGATGATGATGAAATCATTAGAAGGAGTGGTTAGTGATGGTAATCAAAGACGATTATGACAGGCCAATCCAATTCTACGAACTCACAACTCAACAGCCAAGAAGACAACCTGCCATCGATAATCATATTACGTCCTTTCTTCAGTTTGACTTCACCAATGGAAATGTCTTCACCAAATATGACAAGCAACATTGCATACCAGCTCAGTTCCTATGTGAGTAGCACTTTTCAGTGCCTCTGCATCTCGCATGGTGCGGGCTATTTATAGCTTGCCTGCACACCTCCTTCCAGTGAAAGGAAGTATCGGCGAAGCTATTTTAAGCCAGCCTGGCTGACCTAACCTCAAAATCTGAAAAGCTTTGGTTGAGCCGCTGTGACTGGCCCTACTTCACCGGGCGTCTCCGTGCTGATGTATGACCTCGTCACCAGTCTGGTCCAGCGCGTGAATTTGTCCCACGCTGGGTTTATTAGGGCCACAAGTCTCTCTTTTCTTCCCCAACAAGGCAAAACTAACTTCCCAGACAACAAGCGGTGGAAGCCAGGGCGCCTGGGGTGACCAAAGATGTTATAGGTCTTAGAGCTGGGGAAGTGCTCAGATATCTACCCAGTTTTCTTTTTTTAAAGCAATTTGCCAACAATTGCTAAATTTCTCGAAAAGTATGCACTAAAAAAAAGAGGATAGGGCATTTATATGTAATAATAATTTGTTTAAGTGAAAACCGGCCTATTTGGGCCTAAAAATCTCTTACATAATTATTAGCGATCTCTCTCATAATTATTAACAATCTCTCACAAAATTATTTAGACTTGGAATATCATCGGGGAAATACTTTTTTTTTTTCTAGAGCCAAGAGGTGCTCGAAAGCAGATCATACAGAGAGGGATTGTTTTTATTTTAATTGATTTAAGTTAAGGTACCAGACTTAAGAAGATGACATGTTGTCCAAAGATAAGAGGTTTCCAACAATGAAAAAAAAAAGGCATTTTCGGAAGTGGACATTATGATATAACATGGGGTCAAATGTATGAAACGGTGTCAATGTTTTCATCTACCTATTTATATCAGAAATGCAATAGTATACGTTATCGGCATCTTGGCGTGGAATATTAGATACGTCCAACGATATATATTCAATGTTTCCACGAGCAGAAGGCGTGAGCCCTGTCTGGTACTAAAACTGCGCTCTCAACAATGGTTTCATCGGGCTGATGGTCTAGATCTATTAGCTTGTCTGCAATACATAGAGGATCGACAGAATGTTTTTATCTTTTACCTGAACAACAGTGGTAAGTAGTCCGTGTAAGTATTTATTTTATTTTATTTTATTATTGGGTATTTGTTTAGCGCACACATAGTACTCATACGACTTTCATTATCCAAGCTTTGCTGGAAACATTGCCATGTGTGATTGGTCAATTATCATGCGATGTTAGTTTTTTGTCACACTCTATACTTGCCCAAGGTAAATAGAACTACAGACCTGATATTTCTCCGCGAAATCGCGGAAATCCGCGAAAACAAAAACGAAAAAAAAAAAAAAGGGAAATGCGAAACAATCCGCGGACACTTAATTTTTTTGTTTTGTGTTTTTGTTGTTGTTTTGTATCGGAAGACGAAAGTTGCTTTACTCGCTTCCGGTTTTGCGGCGCCATACTTTGTTTTGGAATAGTGGTGCAGCGTTGACTGTTTCTGTGTATTTCGCCGTTCAAGTTGTGGATTTGTGGACGTCATCAGACTCATTGGACTTCAAAATGTCTGTCACAAGGCGTGACATAGTCGCACGTTCCACGGAAACATCTCTTAGATCACTATCAGGCTAAGAAGACGCTTGTGGAAATTGATACATAGTATGAGGTGCATTAGAACTTGTTCTGGCTGCTTGCCAGTCTTTTAGAGTTGATTATAATCAATGAGGGATAGACTTTAGTGTTGGTTGAACATTGAAACCGTGAAAAGAACTAGCCAAAAAGGGGCCACTAACCGAGCCCCGAAGAAAAACAGATACAATGGCAGTAGGCTGAAAATGAGTGTTTTGAGCTGACTGGAAAAAAAAAACCGCGGTAAGGTGAAGGTGTTCAATCCCGTAAACTTTCAGTCGTTGGAGAGAGAGAAAGGCGCTTGGAACCTCCCTTTCTTAGGGCCAGCTTCTTGAGGGCAGTGCCTCGCTGCTGTACATTTCCCGGTTCTAAACAGAACTGTCAACAGGTATTTTTGGCGCCCTTATATTCTAGCTTAGCCGTTACGTTTTTTAAATTGTATTATTTAAAAAAAAAAAGTTTTACGTTGAATATTCCCATCTCATAGAAGACGGTCTGTGGAAGCATCAGAAAGCAGCTGATCGGAGAAGAAGCGATGATAATGGGACGGCAATGGGACGACTGGAGTGCTTTGAGAATTTAATACTGCGGTTGGGAAATAATACCACAGGCTGCCGTATAGACGATGTAGGAAGAGGTAGACCGTTGTAATGGTAATTTGATGAGGTGTATTTTTCTCCCTACAATAACTCGTTTGGCTTCTTGATCCTTTTATTCCTGTTCAAAGCGACCGACTTACTTGTGTGCCAATACTAGTAAACCATTTTTGGACTGGCTGGACGCGATTATTTGGTAACCCAGACAGAGCCTCACATTGGAATGACACTGTGTAGCGAATCCTTGTCTGGTCCTCCTTGTCAAAGGAGGAGTTGATTATGTAAACAAAAAAATTGGACGAAGAGTTCCAGGGCAGAATGAACGCAAAGACTAGTTAACTTCCTGTAGAATTATTCGGAATGTTTTTTTTTTTTCACATGACTGCTATCGCTAGTAAAATCTCTCCTTTAAAAAACTGAGAGAATCTTATTACTTGTTTTTTTTTCTGGAGAAGCAATTCTGATAACTCCACTACTGGCTGGTGGCACAGTGGTTTAGTCGCCGGTTTCCTATGCCGAAGGTCGCGGGTTCGATTCCCACAAGGGACGAACTTATGTGACTTAGATACAAGACTTTTCAGGTCCCGGGGATTTTTTTCCCAGGTACTCTGGTTTCCTCCCTCCCTTCAATAATGGTACTGGATGCAATCTATCTAAAATTCGATTTCTCTTCCACCTTCTAATCGCGACGTTCCTTTAAACCACTTGTTTAAAAGGCCTTAATTCGAAGGTTTAGTTTACTTTTGGCGAAAAAGGGGTTACCCTAAAATTCGCATTACATTAAACAATGATACAGTGGGCTGTCGTTGCTCAAACCAACCGCTAAAGTTTGAATTTTTCCATTTCGGTTCTGACAGGGAGTGATTTCCCCTGTTTCAACGAAGCAGCCGGGTGACCTTTGACCCAATTTTAGTAGTGAACCACGCTGTTTGAAGTGTGCGCCTTTGGTGTCTGTGATAATGTAAGGTCTATTTTCTATCTTATCGTACTCCGTAACTCGGAGGTCGTAGGGGCACCACAGATGATCGTTTAACCAGCATACTCCATCTTTCCCTGTCCTCAGCAACCCTGATTGTTTTGCTCCGTGTCAAACCAGTCCATTCTCGAATGTTGTCCTCCCACCCCTTTTTTGGTCTCCCTGTTCTTCTACCTCCTTGCACTGTGCCTTGCAGGATGGTCTTTGCAAGACCTGATGATCTGGTGACGTGGCCATACCATCGGAGTTTCCGTTTTTTCACCACTATTTTATCAACCTAAAACGGAAAACATTACGAGCAATTGTTTTTACCGGTTCTGTCTCTTACCGGCTTCGATAGATGCTATTTTTAGCTCTAAAATTTTTTGGCTATCCTTTGCTATTAATAGGCACAACAACTACGGAATTGTTTTATTTAAAAATAAAAAAAAGCTCTACTTTCAAAAGAGTTATTTTTTGTGTAAGCTTTTTTTTGCAATGGGGCAACACTCACTGTGAATGTTGAAAGGATCTGTCGAAGGTGGCGTGGTCAATGTGGATCCCTTTAAGTGCTTAATGTGGGCTTGTTTTGTATGTAAGAGTGTCTCTGCAACATGCGAGCGTGTACGTTGGTTACCAATCGCCGCGCTTTGAGCCTGATTAGGAATAAGGCACGAATAGCATCCATTATGATGACGATCCATGATGATGATGATGATGATGATGATAATGACGACGACGACGATGATGATGATGATGATGATGATGATGATGATGATGATGATGATGATGATGATGATGATTCACCCATTGCACAAAGCTACGATCGAAAGAAAGTATACTCCAGGCACACGCTGCACAGCAGGCTAAAGTATGTCCCTTGTCCCTTGAAGGGAGGTAAGCGAGGTTAGCAACCTGGGGTGGAATTCATGGCCAGTTAAATTATAGGCGATGGTTAACGTTACCAACATTGGTTTTGTAACCAACAATGGTATCGTTAACCATCGTTTAGCAGATCGCTATTCATGAGCGAGTGTCCACGCATTGTTACTTAACCAAGGCTATTTTTGGGCTGTGCGGGAATATCCGTAAGGGGGCATAATTCAAGCAGCTGTTTTCCTTCTTTCGTCAACAAAATAGGCCTATAACCCATCGGAATCGTGCAGCCGCACGATTAAAGTCTGGCAATGGTGGCGTGATTAGCAAGCCTACCGACAGCATGCTGGATATCATAGTGAGCAAGGAGAGCGAGCTTTTTGTTGGGGTGAAAGGAGAGAAATCACTTTTGATCACTTTGTATTTGTAATGTTAGGCCTACATTTTGTTTTTAGACTGAGGTGTCAATTTCTGCCGTTTCTGGGTAGTTTGGAACTTGAAATGTTGTCTTTATTTCGTAGGGTTGCATTACCCTACGAGTATAAACTATACAGATACACAATAAGCCTACACATCACCAGTCAAAATCCAACAACAATATTTTAATAATAATAATAATAATATTAACCCGTTTTATTAATATGACAGATTATTAAAGGTGCCAGAGGCATAAAAACAAAGAGTGAGACACACATGTAAAAGTGGTGACAAAACGCCTTGCCGATCACACAGTTTCAGTCTGTCTACCGCGTTCGTTAACGTGATGATATCATGCCGACAAAAACGAAATTTTGATACCAGTTCCACATCATCAAATTTGTCAAGTGGATTACTTCTGTCGCGAAATACTCTCTCTCTCCTCGGAGCTCGTCTCTGTCGAAGTTGCCACCAAACGATGGCCGCCATTTTTAACCAGTGTTCCATTGGTTATCGGGTGGTGCCCCCTCCGTTAAAATAACCATGGTTAGCAACCGTCGTTAACTCTGCTAAGGCCTCATGAATTTAAAATTTCCAGCTTAACCAACGTCGTTAATTTTACCAACATTGGTTAAGCCTTAACCAACGGTCATGAATACCACCCCTGCTCAATTACAGCGTCGGTTAAAGACTACAAACGGAAAAGTAAGTTTCGTGTCCTGTTCGTAACGTTAGTAATAATTTTTGGATGACTCTTCAAAGATTAATTAATAATAAATGTGAAATTGTCCATAACTTTGCGCTGGATGAACAACTAATATTGTTTGGTTGTCATGAAAGGGTTAAGACAGATGCTGTCCTTGATTTGATACTGCTGCTTGCAAAATCGTATTGGTATAGTTGTAAATTTAAGCAGGAATTACCTCCACTAATCGGGTTTACCAAAGTGCTTAAATCTAGATATGACATTGACAGATGGAATGCAACATTATCCATGCAATATGTTCAATTTGAAACACTTTGGCATTTCTGCAGGCCACTGTTTATGTAATATTGTTTCCCTTTCTTTTCGTGTTTCCCTTTATGATCGTCTTTTATGTTTTGTGTGTGCGTGTGTGTTTTTTTCCCGTTTCTTTTTCTCTCTTTAAATTTAAAACATCACCGTGCTAATGAATTAACAACAGAATGTATAAAGGTGTAAAATGTTTATGGTGAATAAAAAAACATTAAAAAAAAACAAACAAATTTATGCTGAGATGAATATTTGCTGATAATATCTATATAATAATATATCTATATGATAATATATTATATTCAGTCATTAAAAAAAAAGTTTCGTGTCCTCTAGGCGACGAATAAGGTCACGCTGTATTTGTTTCTAGGTCAAATGTCTTTTACGAACCGTTTGAGAATTTTTTCGAACCGTTTATTGACGCCGGATAGTGTCCTCACTTGGTTTCATAAAATTTAAGAATCCAAGAAGGCAAATGGGTTTTCGGGACGGTAAAAGCATTTTTGTAGAGAAAAGGGTTAGGGCAAGGGCTAGGGATAGATCTACAACTGGCGGCAGGGATAGCTCAGTGGTCAGAGCGCACGACTTGTGTGAGTGCGTCTTTGGCGACGTGGGTTCGAATCCTGACTTCAGCAAACTATTTTGTGATTGCTGGATATTAAGGGCCAGCGCCTTGAGAAGTTCTCTGAGCTTGTAAGTGCGCTATATAAGAAAAATCTCTCTTTAACTACCTTTCCTGGTGTTCTGACCGGTTGGAGTTCACCCTCCTTGGGGGGCCTCGACCTATACCCCTTCATGCGCCATGCCCCCCCCCCCCCCCCCCCCCACATAAAAACGATTATGTTACGCTTGTGTTCGGGCCTTATCCGTAACCCCTTCTACCCAACACCATGCGTGTGTGGGGGGAGGTGGAGTTTGACCACTGTATATTACATTGTACGGCCCTTGAGGCGGACTTTTCTAAGGTCCGATCCGCATGTCGCGAGACCCACTTAAATAACCTGGCTGACTTGATCGCCTACTCTTTGTCCGCTGATCGCGGTCTGTTGACCTTGACCGCAATGTGTATATATCACTTCGACGTGGCCGCCTACCTGTAATCGCGGGCCCAGCTATAAACCGGCAACGGACGTAGTTAGTAACACGGGATCACCGTGCCCTAACCGCTCAGGTCCTGGACCTAGACCGGCAGGCAGGAGTCCCCACTTGGGGTGACCTGGTCCCCCACTACCTAAATTAACTCGACATATATACTAGCTGTTCCGTAGGGTTTTAGATATCCTTAAAGTACTTAATCGCGGGTTCCAGCTCTAACCCGGTACTGGACATATCTATTGACATGGGTTCGCCACTCCCTAACCGTTCTGGGTCCTGGACCTTGACCGGCAGGCAGGTGTTCCCGCTTGGGGTGACCTGGTCCCCCACCACATAGACTGACACACCATATTTACTAGTTGACCATTTGAATCCTAGTACTCCTATAGACTGACCACTAACTCATGGCCTCTCCTTGGTAGATCTTTGATCCCGGAGACCTAGTACCATGACCAACCAATTTCATGAGACTTACCTTACTGAGACATCATACACAAATGGACTGACAGGGGGGTTTGACATTTTCTGCTTCTAGTTGATCCTCGATCCTAGGCACTAATTATTCCCCCCCCCCCCCCCC